>QRFJ01007372.1:0-29130 GCA_006176705.1 Cocos nucifera | reverse complement strand
TACACACTTAACGCTCTTTTTTTGATTTGGCAAATTATTATAGGAGGTTCATCATGGGATATTCGAAGTTATGCGCGCCATTGATGGATTTATTGAAGAAGGGTCGACCATGGCGGTGGTCGGATCAATGTTAGGAGGCGTTCAATCATCTCAAGCAGGCAGCTGCACGTTGTTGGAATTTGCTCTAAGATCCCTTCGTACGTGATACAGATTAGAGGCCTCATCGAAGCAGTGCAGACCATGCAGCAGCAACCTTTGGCAATGGTCAAGCCAGAGCAGGCTCACCAAAACTCTGAGATCCGATGCGGGGGCGGCCCACTTGGGCAAGTCATCCTGTAACTTCTGGGAGGGGGGAGCAGAGGGTAGGTAGCCCCTGCTCTAATCATGACTCCACTCTCGGAGGGTCCCTACCTCCATTCTACCAAAGACCTTGGAGATCCGCAGTCGGTAGGATCACCTGGACCAAAGACTGCAAGAGATGAATCGATGGATCGAGAAACTCCGCTGCGCTCCCCCCACCCATGGCAGCGACATCTGCACTAACCCTCCTTTCTTCCAATGAATTATGCAGGAGCTAATCCCATCGAAACTTCAAGGCTCTCTCAATTTGAGAGCTATGATGGGACTATCGATTTGGTCGACCATCTAGGAGGCCTTCCGGACCATGATGCTGCTCCATGGCATGCCAGACGCCATCCTGTGCCGAGCTTTTCCATTCACCCTTAAGGGAGCGGCAAGGAAATTGGTACTCGCTTTTCAAGTCGAGTACTATCTTCTCTTTTGATCAGATGAGCTATCAATTTGTGGCTCATTTTGTTAGCAGCTGGTGCCCTTGGTGAGGCCCAGACTTCCTCATCAACATCAAACAGAAGGAATGGGAGTCCATTCGAGCCTACATCACCCACTTTAATGCTGTTGCTTTGGAGGTCTGAAACTTGGACCAGTCTGTTGCAATGGCTGCATTGAAGAGCAGCCTTTAGAAGAACGATCTACTATTCTCTTTGGAGAAGTACCCCAGGAATTTTGTTGACATGCTGGCTTGGGTTGATTGCTACGCCCGAGTAGAAGAGGCCTTCAAAGCCAAAGATGGTGAAGCCACAAAAGAGCAAAGTGCGGGCAAATCCAACAAGCCTGCTACTGAAGGAAGGCCAAGCGAAGCTCGGTCACACTCCGGAACTCCCCTGGAGCACAAGCAAGCTTGTCTCCTTCCCAAGCTCGTAGACAAAGAAGCCTTGATAAAAGGGCACAACAAAATTCTCCCCCCAGAAAGCTCCACAACTATGCTCCCCTCAACGCTCCAAAAACCAAAGTGCTGATAGAGAGATCAAGGAGCAGCTACCGAGATCGGAGAGGATGCACACTCACCCTGGCAATGCACAATCCTAATAAGTACTGCCTCTACAGTCGTGACCACAGTCACGATATTGAAGAATGTATTCATCTCTAAGATGAGATCGAGGAGCTTATCAGGATGGGTCGGCTTGGTCGATTTCTTTGAGGTCGGCTTGACGTAAGGGAAGATTGGCCAAGGGCACCCGCATAGCCAGAACAGCCAAGGATAGAGGAGCAACAAAGAGATCGACCCCCTCTCAGTATCATCAACACCATCTCTAGGGGACTTTGGCAAGGAGAAGCTGGCTGGTTGGTAGAGCCAGCGAAGAGTCGAAGGACCGAAGAATCCATAATCTTCACTAAAGAAGATGATGCTCAAGGGGTTCGATTCCCGCATAATGACATGATTGTAATTTCTTTAAATATTGCCGACTATAATATACACCGTGTTCTTGTTGACAATGGAAGCTCCGTTGATGTCTTATTTTATGATACTTTTTTCAAAATATCCATACCTAATAACCGCTTAGGACCAATGAACTCTCTATTGGTAGGCTTCATTCGCAATGCTGTGCTAGTCGAAGGAATAATAACATGAGCAAAACGAAGGGATCTCAGAGCAAAACGAAGACCTCCGTTAACCTAAGATGGGAGGAGGGGAGAGGTCGATACCAACTGTCACATACGAAGGGATCTCAGAGCAAATCCCAATAGCGTGCGGCTCGGTCAGCTCTTTACAGGACAGAAGAGAACCGATCAGCCTCCCCAGCATAGGTACCAAGTCTCTATGACCTAGGCCACGCCCAACAATAATAGAACACAGTGGAATGTGACACCAGAAAACATCATGAAGAAGAAGAAGAAATAAGGAGAAGAGAACTTTTATTAAATACAAGCTCTCCCGGTCTCTCAATCTCTCACAGATATAAGAGGATCCTCAGATGATCTCTTTCTTTTCCTCTTTGATCTCCTACCCCACCCAAGAGTGTCCTTTTATATAGGAACAACCCCAAGTTACAAGTCCCTCATGAACTCAGCTCTCTAAGTACAAGATAAGGATAAACTCAGAATCCCCATTCCCGCAGGACTCTATGCAGTTAGATAAAACTGCCAAGTTCACGACTCAAACGAACTCGGATTGTAATGAAACTTAATCTGTTAGATTTGGAACGAAA
The DNA here is from genome assembly GCA_006176705.1 of Cocos nucifera. NCBI lineage: Eukaryota > Viridiplantae > Streptophyta > Magnoliopsida > Arecales > Arecaceae > Cocos > Cocos nucifera. The sequence goes on along the minus strand of QRFJ01007372.1, from coordinate 26,623 downwards.
AAGTCTTTAAGAAAACACCATACCCACTTTGAACTGACTTCTGTGGAGTTCCCAAAATATCGCACAAAGTCATATATGGGTAAACTGCATTCTGTTATGCCTCATTGCACTAGCTTCTTTGCTGACCAACATACATCTCGAGACATGTGCCCTCGGTCCCATTCTCTTTACTACTCCTTGTAGATCTTGTACACATTTCTCCAAATAATTCTAGGGCTAAGATTTGGTCTATAGGTTGCCCAAATGTCAAGAGAATGTAGTCAGACCTTGAACCCGTCCAGCGACCCGATCTGGTTTGCACCATGACCCTTGTCCAGTCCAGCCCCGACCTCGAACCCATCCAGTGACACCCTCCCCCACCTAAGCCGAAGTCATCCCCAATGAGGCTAGGCGATACTTGTTGATAATGTCTTCAAACTGTCATAGTTCATCACCATACTTTCCATCGGACTAAGTACTACACCCGGCTGCCATTCTTCCTATACGCCTTGATTTCAAAAACCTTCTTGGTGTAATGAACTCGTACGGCCACTAGACCTCTCTCGCTTTGAGCCCGAGAAGGATCGGTTGTGTCCTCTTTGAATGGCTACAACAGAGACATGTGGAGCACCGGATGCACTTTCAGCTTCGAAGGCAACGACAACTGGTACGCTGTCTCTCCAATTTGATGGGTGATGATGAAGGGGCCTTCATACCTCCTCACAAGTGCTTTATGGTAGCCCGACTTCAATCTCATCTGATGGTAGAGTTTCACCAATAGCTGCATGCCGCTTTATATTAGCCCACTTCTTCATCTGTTTGGTTGCCTTCAATAAGGAGACTAGAACCAAATCTGTATCATCCTTCAGATCCCTCGAAAACCAGTAGGCAGTTGGGCTACGTCCCACATAGTCCACTGCAATACTCCCTGGAGTGTCTAATTGCTATCCTGTTATCAGCTCAAATGGTGATTTACTGGTCGACTTCGATCGCTGCAAGTTGTAACTGAATTGGGCTTGGTCCAAGAGTCGAAGCCAATCCCGCTAGTTGGCATTCACATAGTGCCTCAAATACATCTCTAGTAATGCATTTGTTCATTCACATTTGGCCATCAGTCTGAGGATGGAAAGCCATGGATATCTTCAGCTCCATGTTCCGAGTATCCAAAATAACTCGATCCAGAATCTTCTCGTGAAGCGAGCATCGCGATCAGAAATAATGCTCCAAGGTATCCCCCAATATTTCACCACAAATATGAAGAACAACCATGCCACGTCCTCCGTATGGCAAGTAGTAGGTGCTGGAATGAAGACTCTATACTTCGAGAAGCAATCCACCACTACCATGATGGAGCTATACCCTTCCACTAGAGGTAATCCGATGATGAAGTCCATGGAGATGCTCTCCCATGGGCCACATCCATGGGTGAACTCATCAAGGATGGCAAGGCGCACTATTTTTTGGACTGAAGGTGGGCTGATTTTGACATGGGGACAGCGTGTCTATGTGCCTTCAAGCGGAGGGCTGAGGTACGAGCTGCTGTGAGAGCATCATGATTCTATGTGGGCAGGACATCAGGGGGTGCATCGTATCCAAGGTCTCATAGAACATAGCTACTATTGGCCAAATATGCGAGATGACATCGAGGGGTACGTTCGCACTTGTTTAGTATACCAACAAGATAAGGTTGAACATCAGCATCCATGGGAGAGCATCTCCATGGACTTCATCATCGGGTTACCTCTAGTGGAAGGATATAGCTCCATCATGGTAGTGGTGGATCGCTTCTCGACCAGCACCTACTACTTGCCATGCGGAGGACATGGCATGATTGTTCTTCATATATTTGGTGAAATATTGAGAGATACCATGGAGCATTATTTCTGATCATGATGCTCGCTTCACAGGAAGATTCTAAATTGAGTTATTTCGGATACTCGGAATAGAGCTGAAGATGTCCACGGCTTTCCACCCTCAGACTAATGGCCAAACAGAACGAACAAATGCATTACTAGAGATGTATTTGAGGCACTATGTGAATGCCAACTAGCGGGATTAGCTGCGACTCTTGAACCAAGCCCAATTTAGTTACAACTTGCAGCGATCGGAGTCGATCGGTAAATCACCATTTGAGGTGATAACAAGGCAACAACCAAACACTCCAAGGAGTATCGCAGCGGACTACGTGGAACAAAGCCCAACCGCCTATAGGTTAGTGAGGGATCTGAAGGATGATACAGATTTGGTTCAGGTCTCCTTTTTTGTGGCGACCAAATGGATGAAGAAGTAGGCTGACATAAAGCGGCGTGCAACTGAGTTTCAGATTGGTAATCAGGTATTGGTGAAACACAACCATCACATGAGATTGAAGTTGGCTACCACAAAGCACTTGTGAGAAGGTATGAAGGCCCCTTCATCATCACCCATCAAATTGGAGAGACTATGTACCGATTGTCGCTGCCTTCCAAGCTGAAGGTGCATCCGGTGTTCCACGTGTCTCTATTGAAGCCATTCAAAGAAGACACAACCGACCCTACTCGAGCTCAAAGCAGGAGAGCTCCAGTGGCCGTAAGAGTTCATTACACCAAGATTGTTTCTGAAATCAAGGTGGACAGGAAGAAGGGTAGTCGGATGCAGTACTTAGTCCGATGGAGAGGACTAGCAGACTCAGAAGCGAGTTGGAAGTATGGTGATGAACTATGGCAGTTTGAAGACATCATCAACAACTACCGCCTAGCCTCGTCGGGGGCGACTTCGGCTTAGGTGAGGGAGGGTGTCATGGCTCCTCGAATCAGGGCTGGACTGGACATGGGTCAATGTGCAAACCAGATCAGGTCGCTAGATGGGTTCGAGGTCTGACTACACTCTCTTGAGATTTGGGCAACTTGAAGATCAAATCTGAGCCCAAGAATTACCTGAAGAAATGAGTATAAGATCTACAAGGAGTACTCAAGAGAATGAGGCGGGGATCACACGTCTCGAGATGTACATTGGTTAGCAAAGAAGGTAGTGCAATGAGGTGTAACAGAATGCAGTTTATCCATGCAACTTTGTGTGACATTATGAGAACTCTACCGAAGTTGGTTCAAAGTGGGTAAAGCATTACCTTAAATGACTTTTTGTTCTAAATCCAACGGATCAAGTTTTGTTGCCATTCGAGTTCGTTTGAGTCACGAACATGGCAGTTTTATCTGATTGCACAGAGTCCGACGAGAACGGGGATTCTGAGTTTATCCTTATCTCATACTTAGAGAGTTGAGTTTGTAAGGGACTTGTAACCTGGGGTTGTTCCTATATAAAAGGACACTCAAGGGTGGGGATAGAGATCAAGAGAGAGAGAGAAAGAAAGAGATCATCTAAGGGTATCTGTGAGAGATCGAGAGACTGGGAGAGCTTCTACATGGGGGAGGGTGCCACAGCTCCTCGAATTGGGGCTGGACCGGACACGTGTTAAGGTGCAAACCAGATCGGGTTGCTGGATGGGTTCGAGGTCTGACTACACTCTCTTGAGATTTGGGCAACTTGAAGACCAAATCTGAGCCTTAGAATTATCTAAGAAAATGTGTACAAGATCTACAAGGAGTACTCAAGAGAATGGGGTGGGAGGCACATGTCTCGAGATGTATGTTAGTTAGCAAAGAAGCTAGTGCAATAAGGAATAACAGAATGTAGTTTACCTACGTGACTTTGTGCGATATTCTGGGAATTCCACAGAAGTTGGTTCAAAGTTGTTAAGCCATTGTCTTGAAGGATTTTTTGTTCTGAATTCAATGGATTAAGTTTTATTGTAATCCAAGTTCATTTGAATCACGAACGTGGCTGTTTTTTTATCTGACTGCATAGAGTCCTGCGGGAACGGGGATTCTGAGTTTATCCTTATCTTGTACTTAGAGAGTTGAGTCCGTGAGGGACTTGTATTTTGAGGTTGTTTCTATATAAAAAGGCACTCAAGGGTGGGGTTGCTGATCAGAGAGAGGGAAAGAAAGAGATCATCTAAGGATCCTCTTATATCTATGAGAGGTCGAGAGATCGGGAAAGCTTCTATTGTAAACCAGCGAGTGGTTATTTAATAAAAGTTCTCTTCCCCTTATTTCTTCTTCTTCTTCATGGTGTTTCCTGGTGTCGCATTTCGCTATGTTCTATTATTGTTAGGCATGGCCTAAGTCATAGAGACAAGGTTTCCATGCTAGGGAGGCTGATCGGTTCTCTTCTGTCCTGTGAAGAGCTGACCGAGCCGCACATTATTGGGATTTGCTCTGAGATCCCTTCGTACATGACACTTCATAGGATAGAAGAGAACCGATCAGCCTCCCTAGTGTGGGAACCTAGTCTCTATAACTAAGGCCACGCCCGACAATAATAGAACACAGCAGGAATGCGACATCAAGAAACACCATGAAGAAGAAGAAGAAATAAGAGGAAGAGAACTTTTATTAAATAATCTGGTTTACAATAGAAGCTCTCCCAGTCTCTCGATCTCTCATAGATACAAGAGGATCCTTAGATGATCTCTTTCTTCCCCTTTCTGATCTCCAACCCCACCCTTGAGTGTCCTTTTATATAGGAATAACCCCAAGTTACAAGTCCCTCACGAACTCAACTTTCGAAGTACAAGATAAGGATAAACTCAAAATCCCTATTCTCATAGGACACCACGTAGTTAGATAAAATTATCAAGTTTGTGACTCAAATGAACTCAGATTACAATGAAACTTGATCAGTTGGATTCAGAACGAAAAATTATTTAGGATAATGCCTTACCCACTTTGAGCCGACTTCTATAGAGTTCCCAGAATATCACACAAAGTCGCATGGGTAAACTACATCCTGTTATGCCTCATTGCACTAGCTTCTTTGTTGACCAACATACATCTCGAGACATTTGCCCCTGGCCCCATTCTCTTGAGCACTCCTTGTAGATCTTGTACACATTTCTCCAGATAATTCTAGGGCTCAGATCTCCAAGTTGCCCAAATCTAAAGAGAGTGTAGTCAGACCTCGAACCCATCCAGCGACCTGATCTGGTTTGCACCTTGACCCATGTCCGGTCCAGCCCCGATTCGAGGAGCCATGAAACCCTCCCCTACCTATGCTGAAGTCACCCCCGTTGAGGCTAGGCGGTACTTGTTGATGATGTCTTCAAACTGCCATAGTTCATCACTATACTCCCAACTTGCTTTTGAGTCTGCTAGTCCTCTCCATCGGACTAATTACTGCACCCAACTGCCCTTCTTCCTGTCCGCCTTGATTTCAGAAACCTTCTTAGTGTAATGAACTCGTACGGCCACTAGGGCCCTCCCGCTTTGAGCTCGAGTAGGATCGGTTGTGTCCTCTTTGAATGGCTTCAATAGAGACACGTGGAACACCGGATGCACTTTCAGCTTGGAAGGCAGTGACAACCGGTACGCTGTCTCTCCAATTCGATGGGTGATGATGAAGGGGCCTTCAAACCTCCTCACAAGTGCTTTGTGGTAGCCCAACTTCAATCTCATGTAATGGTAGAGTTTCACCAATACCCATTCACCAATTTGAAACTCAGCTGCACACCGCTTTACATCAGCCAACTTCTTCATCCATTTGGTCGCCTTCAACAAGAAGACCCAAACCAAATCTATATTTTCCTTCAGATCCCTCATGAACCTGTTGGTGGTTGGGCTATGTTCCACATAGTCCGCTGTGATACTCCTTGGAGTGTCTGGTTGCTGTTCTGTTATCAGCTCAAATGGTGATTTACCAGTTGACTCCGATCACTGCAAGTTGTAACTGAATTAGGCTTGGTCCAAGAGTCGAACCCAATCCCGCTGGTTGGCATTCACATAGTTCCTCAAATACATCTCTAGTAATGCATTTGTTCATTCTGTTTGGCCATCAGTCTGAGGGTCGAAGGCCATGGACATCTTCAGCTCCATTCCGAGTATCCGAAATAACTCAGTCTAAAATCTTCTCGTGAAGCGAGCATCACGATCAGAAACATTCTCCATGGTATCTCCCAATATTTCACCACATATGTGAAAAACAACCTTGCCACATCCTCCGTATGGCAAGTAGTAGGGGCTGGAATGAAGACTCCATACTTCGAGAAGCAATCCACCACTACCATGATGGAGCTATATACCCTTCCATTGGAGGTAACCCAATGATGAAGTCCATGGAGACGCTCTACCATGGATGCTCTATTGTAGGCAATGGCTCCAACAACCCCACTAGGCCGCTGATGTTCAAACTTGTCTTGTTGGCATACTAGACAAGTGCGAACATACCCCTCGATGTCATCTCGCATATTTGGCTAAGTAGCTATGTTCTATGAGAGCATGGGTCCGATTTACCTCCTGATGTCCTACCCACATAGAATCATGGTGCTCTCGCAGTACCTCGCGCCTCAGCCCTCCACCTGAAGGCACATAGAGATGCCATCCCCATGTCAAAATCAGCCCACCTTCGATCCAGAAATGGTGTGCCTTGCCATTCTTGATGAGTTCCCCCAAGGATGTGGCCCATGGATCCTTCCCCATCTCGGTCTTGACCCTCTCCATTAAGTCACTTGCTGGTCCGAAAGTGGAAGAAACCGCAACCAACTGCACCTTTCTACTTAAGGCGTCAAGAATCGAATTGGTTCGGCCTGGCTTATACTCGATGTGGAAATCAAATTCAGTGGGAAATTTCTATCATCTTGCTTGCTTTGGGGTGAGCTTTGGCTGGGTTTGGAAGTAGCTTATGGCCACGTTGTCCGTGCGCACCACAAACTTGGATTCGAGGAGGTAATGGCGCCAGGTTCTAAGGCAATGCACAACTGCTGTCATCTCCTTCTCATGAACCGTATACCTGCGCTCGGTGTCATTCAACTTCTGACTCTCGTAGGCCACTGGTGTCTTTCCGGCATGAGCACCCCTCCAATGGCAAAATCTGATGCATCGGTATGAACTTCGAAAGGATCCAAGAAGTCTGGTAGCATAAGGACCGGCTCCTTTGTGATCGCCTGCTTGAGACGATCGAACGCCTCCTGACATTGATCCAACCACCACCATGGTCGATCCTTCTTCAACAAATCCATCAATGGGGTGCATAACTTCGAATATCTAGTGATGAACCTCCTACAATAATTTGCCAAGCGAAGAAAAGAGTGAAAGTGTGTAACACATGTTGGTACCTTCCACTCGGCTATGGCTGAAATCTTGGAGGGATCCATCATGAGCTTTCCATCCCCAATGATGTGCCTGAGGAACGACACCCACCATTGCGCAAACACGCACTTCTCCTTCTTCACAAAGAGCTAGTGTTGCCATAGGATGGAGAAGACTTGCCTCAAGAGTACTACATGCTCATCCAAGTATACTACCTTGAATTTTTCGATAAAGTCATGGAGTACATGTTGCATCAAAGCACAGAAGGTTGCTGAAGCATTGGTGAGGCTGAAAGGCATGATAAGGTACTCGAAGCTCCCATACCTTAGTGTAATGAACTCGTACGGCCACTGGGGCCCTCCCGCTTTGAGCCCGAGTAGGATTGGTTGTGTCCTCTTTGAATGGCTTCAATAGAGACACATGGAACACCGGATGCACTTTCAGCTTGGAAGGCAGTGACAACCGGTACGCTGTCTCTCCAATTCGATGGGTGATGATGAAGGGGCCTTCAAACCTCCTCACAAGTGCTTTGTGGTAGCCCAAATTCAATCTCATGTAATGGTAGAGTTTCACCAATACCCGTTCACCAATTTGAAACTCAGCTGCACACCGCTTTACGTCAGCCTACTTCTTCATCCATTTGGTCGCCTTCAACAAGAACACCTGAACCAAATCTATATTTTCCTTCAGATCCCTCACGAACCTGTTGGTGGTTGGGCTACGTTCCACGTAGTCCGCTGTGATACTCCTTGGAGTGTCTGGTTGCTATTCTGTTATCAGCTCAAATGGTGATTTACCAGTCGACTCCGATCGCTGCAAGTTGTAACTGAATTGGGCTTGGTCCAAGAGTCGAAGCCAATTCCGCTAGTTGGCATTCACATAGTGCCTCAAATACATCTCTAGTAATGCATTTGTTCATTCTATTTTGGCCATCAATCTGAGGATGGAAAGCCATGGATATCTTCAGCTCTATTCCGAGTATCCAAAATAACTCGATCCAGAATCTTCCCGTGAAGCGAGCTCGCGATCAGAAATAATGCTCCATGGTATCCCCCAATATTTCAACAAGGCAGCAACCAGATACTCTAGGGAATATTGCAATGGACTACGTGCCCAACCACCTATAGGTTCGTGAGGGATCTGAAGGAGGATACAGATTTGGTTCAGATCTCCTTGTTGAAGGCGACCAAATGGATGAAGAAGTGGGCTGACATAAAGCGGTGTGCAGCTGAGTTTTAGATTGGTGATCAGGTCTTGATGAAACTCTTCTATCACATGAGATTGAAGTTGGGCTACCACAAAGCACTCATAAGGAGGTATGAAGGCCCCTTCATCATCACCCAACAAATTGGAGAGACTGCGTACCGATTGTCACTGCCTTCCAAGCTGAAAGTGCATCCGATGTTCTACATGTCTCTGTTAAAGCCATTCAAAGAAGACACAACCGACCCTTCTCGGGCTCAAAGCGAGAGAGCTCCAGTGGCCGTAAGAGTTCATTACACCAAGAAGGTTTCTAAAATCAAGGCGGACAGAAAGAAGGGCAGTTGGGTGTAATACTAAGTCCGATGGAGAAAACTAGCAGACTTAGAAGCGAGTTGGGAGTATGGTGACGAACTATGACAGTTTGAAGACATCATCAACAAGAAACACCTAGCCAAATTGGGGACTACTTCAGCTTAGGTAGGGAGGGTGTCACGGCTCATCGAATCAAGGCTGGACCGGACATGGGTCAAGGTGCAAACCAAATCGGATCGCTGGATGGGTTCGAGGTCTGACTACACTCTCTTGAGATTTCGGCAACTTGGAGACCAAATCTGAGCCCTAGAATTACTTGGGAAAATGCGTAAAATATCTACAAGGAGTACTCAAGAGAATGGGACTGGGTGCACATGTCTCGAGATGTACATTGGTCAGCAAAAAAGCTAGTGCAATGAGGCATAACAGAATGCAGTTTATTCATGCAATTTTGTGTGATATTCTGTGAACTCTATAGAAGTAGGTTCAAAGTTTGTAAGGCATCATCTTAAAGGATTTTTCATTCCGAATCCAACGGATGAAGTTTCGTTGCAATCTGAGTTCGTTTGAATCACAAACTTGGCAGTTTTATCTGACTGCGTAGAGTCCCGTGAGAACGGGGATTCTGAGTTTATCCTTAGCTTGTACTTAGAGAGTTGAGTTTGTGAGGGACTTGTAACCTGGGGTTGTATCCTATATAAAAGGACACTCAAGAGTAGGATTAGAGATCAAGAGAAAGATAGAAAGAAAGAGATCATTTAAGGATCCTTTTGTATCTGTGAGAGATCGAGAGACCGGGAGAGCATCTATTGTAAACTAACGAGTGGTTATTTAATAAAAGTTCTCTTCCCCTTATTTCTTCTTCTTCTTCATGGTGTTTTCTAGTGTCGCATTCTGCTGTGTTCAATTATTGTTGGGCATGGCCCAAGTCATAGAGACTAGGTTCTCCTGCTAGGGAGGCTGATCGGTTCTCTTCTGTCCTGTGAAGAGCTATCCGAGCCTACGTTGTTAGAATTTGCTCTGAGATCCCATCGTATGTGACAGTCGCCCCTGCTGCTCATATCGCCTAAGCTACTCCAGAGGTTCCTGAGCATGTAGGTGCAGCATCCAAACCTACCCAAGAGCTGGGGGCGGTCGAGAATGCTCCGACCTCCCCAGTGGCCGAGCCACCTGAGGTCCAAACTATTGATAACCATGTACTTTTTTTTCCTTTTGATGTACTTGAAAATATTTTGAGTAAATAAAGGATAGATTTCTTTCCTTGCTTTACACTTTGCGTTGCCTTGTGCATGATTCAGAATGCCTCTAGCAATTAAGGCCATAACCCCCCTTCTCTTGCCGAAGCCGATCGTTCACCTCAGGGAGCTTCGCCCAGGCCCTTGATAAAGGGCTTGAAGAAGAAAGTCCATCACTTAAAATAAAAAGTTGAATAAGATGGAGGCCGACCTTCAGGCCTCTCGGAAGAGTGCTTCGGAGGCGACCAAAGAAGTTACCCACCTCCGAAGCCTACATTTGAGGGACTCCGTGGACTTCGGCATCAGGAAGGAAAATTTTGAAAAGGAGTTGTCAGAGCATAAGAAAAGAGCTAGCAATAAATCTTGGACACTGACAGTGAAGATCAGTTCTCTTGAAGCTGACCTTAAAAAGGCAAAGGAGAATATTCATCTCTTAGAAGGTAGCTCACCTTGGTCCACCGATAAAGCTTGGTATGATTGGGACTAGTTGAAGAAATTTTTTTAACTTCAAAAGCAGCTGTAGGACACTGAAGAATGGCATGATAGCTATCGGTTATCCTGGGCAAGAAGGATGTCCAAGCTTGAAGAAGAGCTAAAAGCTGCCAGGGATGAGGCAACCTATTTTTAGAGGAAGTTTTACAGCATTTAGCTAGCTAGATTAGGCAACGAATCGGAGGAGCTCGCCCCTCTAAGGAGGACTATCGGTGAGCTCTCGAAAGCTGTCGGGGTGGGAAAGGCCAAAGTTCAATGGTTGAAGCTGTAGTTGACCTACGAGCATCAAGCCGTTAAGGATGTCGAAGCTAAATCCGAAGTCCTAAGAAAGCAGCAGTGAGAACTTGAGGCCAAATTTGAGTACACCAACAGAATATACATCGAAGGCCTATATAAGAAGGAGCTCGAGGAAGAGATCTTCAGATTGAAGGAAGCTTTGGTGATGGCTGATAGCCCAAAGTCTGAAGAACCCGGGCCGCCTTAGGATTTCACCTCCTCTCTTTCTTTTCTTTTTTCTTTAATCAATTTCATCAATCTTTATTCCATCTGTAATGCATTTGTTCTTTCATACAGTTGGTCCTCGTCGACCTTCATTTTGCTTGTGGTGTGTCCACTTTTGTGTAATCGGTCATACTGACCTTTACTTGTAATGAACTTCATAACGAAATGGTACCTTTTTCGTTGTCATCTCTTGTGGACTCAATTTTGGGTGCCTCATTTTTTCTCTATTTTATTTGTGATGAGATATTAGTCGTGGATGTTGAACTAGAGGTTCGTCCCATGAATCAGGGCAGGGTTTTGCCTTTCACATTTGGCGTGGCCGTAGGGGGATGCCCATGACAGTCATTTGTAGGGCCTTGACCTCCTCCTTGTTTTGAATTAGTGAAGCCTTGGCCTTCCACCCTTTGCATGATCGTAGAGGTTCGTCGGGTCCGTCGGTAGGATGTCTCTTCTCATCTCATCTTAATATAGCAAGATCTTCGACCTTGCTCATGTTAGGACGAGGTTCTCCTCCTATTCCTAACATGCTGTAGGGCCACATTATGGCCGTTGGCAAGGCCTTCGACTTTGCTCATGTTAGGATAAGGTTCTCCTCCTATTCCTAATGGACTGTAGGAGTATATTAGGGCCATTGGCAGAGCTTCTCCCCTCATCTCGTCTTAACTTTATGAGGCCTTCGACCTTGCTTACGTTAAGGCGAGGTTCTCCTATTCCTAACAGAGCTGCTTTCAATTGCTTCAGAGTTATTTATTATTTCCTATCATCACGTGATTTTTATACCAAGAAACAATAATGTTAGAATAGAAAAGTTTTATTGAGGGAAAGTCACTGGTATTCTGAACTCACTGCCCAAGCCATACCTCCCTTAATATAGAATGACAAGCCTAAAGTAACCATGGGTTATTGGGATTGCTTCAGAACTTTGAGAAGGATCACCAGCTCTATAAAGAGTCTGTGAATCTGGTGGGAGGATCTTCTTTTGGTTCTCGACCATTTAAGAAAGGAAAGAAGAACAAGAAGAAGAAGTCCAACAAGGTGCAAGTTCATGCTGGGACATTTGTGCAGGATCAGACCAAGAAGACTAAGCCCGATAAAAGTCAAGCGGAGTGCTTCTTCTATAAGATGCAGGTGCATTGGAAGAACAATTATTCTTAGCACATTACCTCCCTAGATCCAAACAAGCCAAGAAACAAGTAAATTATTGCTGGACAAGGTACTTACATAATAACTCCTTGCAATTTCTCTATTTATAATTTTACTAACTGGGTATTGGATACTAGAAGTCCTTACCATATTTGCAATTCATTGCAGGGGTTGCAGGTCAGTAGAAGATTTGAGCAAGGTGAAAGTTTTCTGAACGTTGGATATGGAAGACCAGTTTCAGTTCTAGCATTAGGGATCTGAAAGCTTATAATTGAGTCTCATTCTATTGTTCTTAGTAATTGTCACTATTGTCTTAGTTTCTTTTTGAATATCAATTTTGTAGGCCTTTTGGCTAAAAATAATTATGAAATTTCAATAAAGAAAAAATTTTTTTTTTTGTAATGTCATTTTAAAATGGTGTTACAATCCTTTTTGAACATTTGAGCAATGGTATCTATAAAATATCACAACCTCTTAATGTAGTCTACTCTATAGGCAAGCAACCTGGATTAGATAATGTGTCTGATATTTAATTATGGCACTTAGGCTAGGTCACATCAATAAGAGCAGGATAAACAGATTGACTCAAAAGAAATCTCAAAGTTAGTGATTATAAATTACTTCTAATCTATAAATCTTATCTTTTTAGGAAAATGACCATGTCATCTTTTACTGAAAAAGGTGAAAGAGCCACTGAGCTCTTAGGTTTAGTACATAATGATGTATATAGACCCATGAGCATAAGTACTAGAGGTGGATATTTCTACTTCATCACTTTCATAGATGATCTATCCAAGTATGGGTATGTCTATCTGATAAAACACAAGTTAGATTTATTTGAAATATTCAAACGATTCCAAAGTGAAGTAAAAAAATAAAGTGGAAAGTGTATTAAAGCTCTTCGGTCTATTAAGGAGGTGAATATCTTTTCAGTGAGTTTTGCATATATCTAAGAGAGAATGGAATTCTCTCCTAATGGACTCCTCTAAGGACATAATGGTGTGTCTGAAAAGAGAAATCAAACTTTGTTAGACATGGTCCAATCCATGATGGATTTTGCTAGCTTGTCGATATCCTTCTGGGGATATGCACTCGAATCGATTTACTATCGTCTAAATAGGATTCTGAATAAGTCTGTAGTTAAAACTCCATATGAGATATGGATAGGGTGTAAGTCAGTACTCTCACACCTTAGGGTCTGGAGGTGTTTAGCTTATGTCAAACATTTAATGACAGACAAACTTGGACCTAAGTTTGACAAATGCACATTCATAGGGTACACAAAAGAAACTAAAGGGTATTACTTCTACCATGCTGATGAACAAAAGATGTTTGATTAGCTAAAGAGCCGAGGTCTCACTAGAAATTCAAGCATATCGAGCGGCAATTCCACCTGATCCACGATTACCTCGAGAACAGATACGTCGAAGGTGAAGAGAGTCGACACCGCAGATAATGCGACTGACCTACTAACGAAACCTCTGAGCTAATAAAAGACTGAAAGCCCATCTTGAGAAGATGGGACTTAGATTTGTAGGCCAATTAGCTTTAGGTCAAGTGAAAGTTTGTTAGATGTATGTTCTAGAAGCTAGATTGGCTGACACTTGTAATACATTCTATTGGAGATAAACCCGCTCCCGTCGAAGTTCGGTTGGATATTTAGTCTCAGGATGATCCTATCCGATGGTGGCAACCATGACTGAACTCCTTCAAACCCTTCAGTCTTCAAGCAGACTCCTTCTAGTCAAACTCCTACCAGACTCCTTCCAATCGAACTTCTCTCGGACCCCTTCTACAGTCGAAACTCCTCTCAGAACTCCTACAGTCGAACTCCTTCCGAATTTCTCCTTCAGACAGACTCCTCCTATAGTCGAACTCCTTTCAGACTTCTCCTTTCAGTTGCCAAAAGAACTCCATTTGGTCGAATTTCTTCTAGAATCTCTCAGCAAGGATTCCTTCCAGACTCCTTCTAACTGCACGAGAGGACCCTTTCAAGAAGAACTTCTCTCTATCATCGAAAGGACCTCGGCACTTACTCTTAATACAGCAAACAACAGTCAATGCACCATCGATCTTGAGAACATCCAAACTCTTCTGGAACAATAGTAACGAGGGAGCTCTTCGCCGCCTGCAGCTATCCTATCCGAAACTTCATCTATTAAGTTCAGATAGACTTGGTACGTCGCGACATTGGATACTAACCTCCATAACAAACTCATCGTGGTTCCGAACGGTCCACTACTGGATAGTTGTGGCTATCACCATCAGTTTGTTATAGACTCCACCTATATAAGAGATCCTCTAGATACGCTTTCTTCCTTAAGCTCTCATCTTTCTTCTCAAAACTCTGCTAAAAAATTTCTTTGAGTACTCCATTTCTTTGTTTGAATGAGCTGACTTGATCATCGGATGGTCTTACTGGAGTCACTACCCCCGAACTTTGGACGAGACTTATTTTGTAGATCTCCGACGGTGACCTCATCTTCTCTAACTCCAAGCCTCAAATCTGGCATCAACCAAATTTCGCACCAACACATTCTATGGGCATAATTATAATTTTGACTTATAATTAATAAAATTAGATTATTCTTTCAGTCACATCTGTGTATTAAGTGTCTGGAGATTCATCCATTGAGTTAATAGGATAATACATATTCTCAAGAGTTGAGAATTTAAGACATGTATTATCATAATTAACTCATAAACTACTCTTGATTGTAGGATCATCATAGAGATGATGATCGATCCGAAAGATTAGTGTACGATCACTTTCTTAGGATAGATGAGTCATTAATCTACGATGTAGAGATACCAAAGCAAAAGTACATATGCTTGTTGAGAATAAGGGTACTGAGCGTGACCAACTTTGAGCAGTCATAAGGGTGTCTACCTTCTCATCAATGACTCGCTCGATGTTGCAGTTGTGAGTCTAATTCTTTAACCCAAGGTGCATCGACAGTTCATCTTGAGGGTGTTATAGTTTGACTACACCATAACTCGACCTCTTAGCCATTTAGAATCCTAAGGTGTTTGTTGGCTATAGCATGTTCATTGTAGAAATTGGAATCGCACTAAGATGGGATATATCAACCTCGTTAGAGGAGTAGTCCTTTGGTGATCATGAGATCAAGTCCTAAAATCCATGGCCATGGCAGCGTGAAATAATAGAAAGAAATTTTTCTTAGGATTTCACATCGAACTTGAATCAAATGATTTAATCATATGACATGTATTAGGTTTGATGAGTATACCTTAACCTAGATCCAATCGAGACTCATGATAGAAGAACCCAATCACTTGTTAGCTATACTTGAGAGGTTCATATTCAGTTCTGATGGGTTGCCACTACATACTGCTAGGTATCACCATGGATTATGGGACCGATCAAAATTATCTTGATGATCGATAAGTCTAATTTGGTGAATTAGAAAGAGTTCTGGTCCATCGAAAGGTATTTTGATAATATCGATGATAGAGATCATAACATATTCCATTTGTTAGGAATAGTATCCCAAAGTCAACGTCAGTCTATTGACGGTTGAGCTATAGGTTGTATTTATATATGAATTATAAATAAATAAAAGTTATTTTGACATTTTCATCATAAATTTTTTCAATCTTCTAACAATTCTTCTATGTTGTAGTGAAGTCCTTAGGACTAATTTAGATTCGATAAAGGAGGATTTGCCATTTAGTCCTTAAACCAGTTTGCGACTAAATGATACATTGTTACCAAGGATGACAATGTATAGGTCATTGCCATATAGGTTGGTTGTCCTCTTAATCAAGAAGTGTTGAGACACTGGTATGGCATGCAGATGAGATATAGAGGTACATCTGCACTGAACATGACTAACTTCGGAGCTTTTCTACTGTCAAGATTTGCTCCGATGGAATATGGAATGTAAGTGTCCCTCCAATCTGAAATCACCATGGTGACTTTCAAGCAACTCACCGTGTTTTGATGCTAGGCTATCTAAATTTCTAATTCAGTAAAGAAAAGTTTTTGGGCATAGTCAAGTACTTGAGAAGTCAGTACATATATCAAGATGGGATTGACCACTCCTAGTTTCAGGAGTTGTGTTCAATTGTATTTCAATATAGCAAAACCTTGGCTAGGATAATCCTAGTAAGGAGTCATGGGACTGATTGCATTGAGACATGATATGGATGTATTTTTTAGGGTTGGTAGTTTAACTTTGAGTCATCCTATACATAGAGGTCAAAGGGATGAATTATATGATAATCATATTCGCATAGCTTCTGAATATTGCGATTGCAACTATTCGACCTATCCGGACGTCAGATACTATTGCTAGATGGTCACTTTAATTAGTACAAGAATCAATTTTTGTGCTATCAGCTTAGGTTCGAACATACGGGATCACACACATTAGAAGCTCCTACTTAATCTGATGGCTGATGGAAAGTCTCACTGGACTGGAACTCTATGGTCAAGAGTCCCACTGGACAGGAGACTCTTCGATCGAGAGTTTTACTGCATTGAAACTCTGAGTCCTACTTATCTGAGACTTTATGATCAAGAGTTCCATTGGTCTATAACTCTGTATTCATGAGTTTCACACATTTGGGACACTAGGGTCAAGAGTCCCACTGGTTTGGGACTCTTCGATCAAGAGATTCATTTTGATGGGACTCTATTGCTAGTTTGGACTATGTGTTTGTGAGAGATTTAGTTAGTAATTTGATTTCTAATTAACTTAATTTGATTGAGTAATAATTTTTGGATCAAGTCCAATTGAATTGGATTCAGTTGGGTTGGATCCGATTAGGTTATGAGATGACCTAATCGCCGAGGAGGTTTGGTCCCTGATTAGATCAGAAATTGGGCATGATCAATTTTTGATTTAATTAGGATTTAATTAAGCCTAAATAGGTTGGGTTTAATTTGGTCTAATTGGACCTAGCCAAATTAGTTGGAATGGGTTCAATTGGATAAGATTAACTAAGACTAGTTTGACTAGTCTTCTCTCCCTAGCGCCACTTTCCTTGCGCCCATTTGAATTTCTATGAGAATGTTTCTCATGAATTCTTTTGCATGCACAAGAGGGTGTGTGCCCAGCCTTCTCATGCCCTATGGATAAGGATCAGGTTGGTTGCAATTTAAATTCAAAGAGAGGTTGATTTTGAATGAACAAACAACCTAATCCTATCCACTCCACATGTTTTCCACTCGGGTTTGGTGCACAATAAAATAAGAAATTTCTTGGGCATGCGCAAGTTAAGAAGTTAGAAACCCATTTTGTGCATAAGCCCCTGGTGCATAAGAGAAAAATTCAAATTACTCCTGAGAATGAAAAAAATTCAGAGGTGCAGGGTATTCTGAGTGTTGTCCTAAGGTTTCGACCTAGGGTTTGGAAAGGGATTTTGTGAGCTACGAGTGTCGTGAACCCATGAATTTTTGTGGAGAGCCTCCTCTACCTCTCTCCTACCTCTGCTATTGATGCAAAGCATCCAAAGAATTGGTGGAGGGTGATCGAGGCATTCAATCAGACTCAACCATCAAAAGCATCCGTCATCGAGCTAGCACTCAGGAGGAGCCAATCAGGACCAAGGACTCATGTGGATGATCCGCAGAGGCCAAACAACTTGTGTGGATGCATCACGATGAGAGGACCTCCTCGGTGGTGATCAAATTATGGTGTTCGGCTACTCGCGCAAGGTATCGTGTTCTGCACATGTAGAGTAGTAGAATTATTTTACTACTGGTAATTTAGTTTTTGGATTCTAATTTCATATTTATCATATTTAGATCTTTGATATGTAGGGTTTTTGATATGATCAATAGATCTTAGAAAATTATTTAGATTAATTTTTAATTTTGCTGCATATTTTTTTGGAAAAAGTTTAGAAAGTAGAGCTAGAAACCCAGCATGTTTCCTATCAGTGGTATCAGAGCTATAGGTTGTTAAATATGATTTATATGCTTTAATAATCTAAAAATTTGCATATTAGGTATGTAATTTATCTGAGTAGCAAGAAATTTGATTAAGCAGATTGCCATGGCCATCCGGTCATAGGAGAAAAGCATGATTTAAAGGCCATCTCCTCCCATTCAATGGGGTTCTCCTATAACATATAGGGGTGCCACTGTGGTTATTACTCTTGAAGATGAAGTAGCAAAAAGATTTTGAGAATTAGTTTTAATCTAAATTTTAATCATGAATATGTGTTTAGATTAGATCTAAAATAATTTCATAATTTTTATATATTGTACATAGATTTAGATCAAAACCTACAACTAATAGCTATTTATGAAATAAGCCGATCCATTTTTGAAATGAGTCAACCCATTTAGTGAATAATGCTAGATTATAAAAGAACCTTTCAAAATTTTAAAAAATATTTTTGAAATGCCGAACCCCAATCCATTGCCCAAAACTTAATTAAGAATTATGAATTAAAGATCCTAAGTCATGAGCATAAACTTGTGGGTTATTGGGTTAGATGAATTAGGTCCATTAATTGGGTTAGACCTAAGGTTAGATTAAAGAATTGACTAAATTAGAATAATTGATCAAATCTAATCAAATGTTGAATTAGATTAAATCAAGAACTCTTTAGACTCAATTACAATAGTTATAGTTGGTCAAGTCCATATTTTTAACAAGAACCAAATGAACTTGATTTATGGCTATGCGGTCAAACCTGAAATTACTAGGTTGATCAAATTAAAACTAATGAACCAATTATCGTCTAAGGTAAGTTTGGTAGTCTAAACTAGTGGTTTTTAATTGGGAGCTACTCACACTGATTCAATCTTTGATGAGTTAATGGCATGTCCCTTCCACTGATCTCACTTACCTGGCCAACCTAGTGAGTTAGATTTTGATTAGATCACTTGGTAATTCGAACTCACCCTATCAATTAAGTAAATTAGTGTGATAGATTCTGGTGCTCCTAAGACCAGCTTGAATTAGGTCCTTTATGAATTGACTTGGTGAAGTTGATGGGAGGATCAAAATTGGCTGGTTAATCTTCTCTCCGCTTCTTAAAATAAGTTAATCAAATTCTCTAAAATTATTAGGTCCTTAAAAATGATATAGTTATGGTGATAGCTAGGTCATAGCCTCTCATTCAGTTGAGTGATAATGGGTCTATTAGTTTAATAATTATTGGAGGCCCAAAGGCCTAATGCTTATTGACTAATGAAACTATCATTCATAATATGATGATTTGGGTGTCTTTCTAATGGTGGTCAGGTTGGCCAACCAAAATTGGGCCTGATCATTTATTGGTAGATGCACCAAATATGGTCATATTAATAGTTGGATCTAACCGGCCCTTTTCA
Source organism: Cocos nucifera (assembly GCA_006176705.1). Lineage (NCBI taxonomy): Eukaryota > Viridiplantae > Streptophyta > Magnoliopsida > Arecales > Arecaceae > Cocos > Cocos nucifera. Next base: position 7,325 of record QRFJ01007372.1, on the reverse strand, counting down.
ATGGAGGCCAAAGTCTACTGATTAGGTTTCTGAGATAAAATTAAAATTACTAGTTGTTGTTTAGAGAAATAATTGGTTATGAACCTATCCATAGATGCATATGGGTTGACCGACCAAAGTCGGGCTTGTTTGTAGTCTTGTATGGATTCTATTACCCACTAAGGTAATTCCTTGAATTCGAGGTAGAGGCTATCAGTTGGTATAAAATAGTGGAAGAACCTTTAGGCTAAAGTCCAAGTCTTTAGGCTTAATAATTCATATACTAATTAGGTTATGGTTTTCTTTTTTTTGCAGCTATGGCTACTATCCTGTCGCTCTGATCATTATTGGAGAATGAGAAACTGATGGGACTCAACTTTGTAGCTAGTATCGAAAGTTGAAAATCGTTCTGAGCATGAGTGAATTTTGTATATTTTGATAGATTCCGGTGATGGATTTTGTATATTTTGTATACTTTCAAAAAAAAATATCAAAAAATAAATGCAGCAAAATTACAAAATTAGTCTAATTAATTTCTAAGAGCGATAGATCATATCTATAAATCCTACAAAAACCACAATCTAATGTGACATACAAGCAATGAAATCTAAAAACAAAAAACAACTAGGAATAGTAAAAGGGTTTTACTGATCTACGTGTTCAGAACATGTTACTTTTAAGCAGATAGTCGATCTCCATAATTTGATCACCACGAGGAAGGTCCTCTCATCATGATGCAGTCATACAGCATGTCTAGCCTCCGTGGATCGTCCACAGTCCCTGGTCCTGATCGGCTCCTCCCGAGTGGTAGCTCGACAATGGATCCTTTTGACAGCTGAATCAGGTCGAACGACTTCGATCTACCTCCACTAAATCTTTGGATACTTCGAATCAGCAACAAAGGTAGAGGAGAGGTTGAGAAGACTCTCCAAAAAGTTTTGTGAAGTTCTGACACTCAGAACTCACGAAATCGCACCGCGAAACCCTAGGCTAGAATCCTAGGGCAGCAATCTGAAAAAACCCTAACCTTACGCCTTCTTTTCTCTTTAATCTTCTTCTCTCTAATTTTTCTCATGCAAGGGAAGGACTCACGCATGCAAAGGAGAGTTCCTTTTAGATGTCCCACATCCCAGAAATCCCACAATTTAATAGATGCGCCAATACAAATGGAGGCAATGTGTGAGGGATATGATAATGGGGTTAGTTAATTCAAACTCAAACTCTTATTTGAATTTGAATGTAATCAACCTATTCGTTATCCAATTGGTGCATGAGAAAGGTGGGGCGCATGCCCTCTCTTGTGTGGAAAAAAAATGCACAAGAAACACTTTCTCATGGAGAATGGGATGGTGCAAAGAGTGGTGAGGTGGTGCATGAGAAGACTAGGTCAAACTAGTCTTAATTCATCTCATCCAATTGAACCAACCCAAACCAATTTGGTTAGGCCCAATTAAACTAGATTAAACTCAATTTATTTAGGCTTTAATTAGGCTCAATTAAATGCTAATCAAATCAGGAATTGATTAAGCCCAATCCCTTATCAAATCAAGGATCAAACCTCCTCAACGATTAGGTTATCTCATAACCTAATTGGATCAAACCCAACTGAAATCTAATTCAATTGGACTTGATCCAAAAATCATTACTCTATAAAATTAAGTTAAATAATAATCAAATTATTAATTAAATCTCTCATAAATATAGAGTCCAAATCCAGTGGATGTTCAAGTAATAGAGTCCCATTAAAATAAAATTCTTGATCGAAGAGTCACCAACCAGTGGGACTCTTGATCTCGGTGTCCCAAACAAGTAAAACTCGTAATCACAGTCTCGGACCAAGTGAGACTCTCGATCATAGAGTTTCAAACAAGTAGGACTCAGAGTTCCAGTGCAGTAGGACTCTTGGTCAAAGAGTTTTAGTCTAGTGAGACTGTTGATCCTAAAGTCCCAGACAAGTAGGACTCAGAAGTCCCAACCCAGTAGGACTCTCGATCGAAGAGTCCCAGTCCAGTGGGACTCTTGACCATAGAGTCCCAGTCTAATGGGACTCTTCATCAGCCATCAGATCAGATAGGAACCTCTAATGTGTGTGATCCTACAGGTTCGAACCTAAGCCGGTAGCACAGGAACCAATTCCTGTACTAATCGAAGTGACCATCTAGCAATGGTATCCAACGTCCGGATAGGTCGAATATACTCAGAACCTATGTGAATATGGCTTATCATATAATTTATCTCTTTGACCTCTGTGTATAGGATGACTCAGAGTTCAACTGCCAACCCTAAAAGGTACATCCAAATTGTGTCTCAACACAATCAGTTCCTGCGACTCCTCACCAGAACTACCCTAACCAAGGCTTTACTAAATTAAAATACAACTGAACATAGCTCCTGAATCGGAGTGGTCAATCCCATCCTGACTCACACATCGATTCCTTAAGTACTTGACTGTGCCTAGAAATCTTCCATAATTGAATTAAAAATTCAGGTAGTCCGGCACCAAAGCATCATGAGTTGCTTGAAAGTCACCGTGATAATCTTAGGTCAGAGAGACGCTTATACCCATATTCCATCGGAGCAAATCTCGACAGCAGAAAAGTCCAGAGTCGGTCACGTTCAATACAAATGCACCCCTATATCTCACCTACATGCCATACCAGTGTCTCCACAGACGCTTATACCCATATTCCATCGGAGCAAATCTCGACAGCAGAAAAGTCCAGAGTCGGTCACATTCAATACAAATGCATCCCTATATCTCACCTATGCCATACCAGTGTCTCCACAGACGCTTATACCCATATTCCATCGAGCAAATCTCGACAGCAGAAAAGTCCAGAGTCGGTCACGTTCAATACAAATGCACCCCTATATCTCACCTACATGCCATACCAGTGTCTCCACACTCCTTGGTTAAGAGGACAATCAACCCATATGGCACACAACGACCTACACTCGATAAACATTGTCATCCTTGGTAACAATGTATCATTTGGTCGCGAATAGGTTTAAGGACTAAACGACAAATCTTCTTTTGTTGATTCTAAATAGTCCTAAGAACTTCATTACAACATAGAAGTTTATTAGAAGCAAAAAATTTGTGATGAAAAATATCAAAATAAGTTTTATTTATTAATAATTCATATACAAGTATAAAAAATTAGCCTCAATCGTCAACAGGTTGATGATTGACTTTGAGATACTATTTTCAATAATCTTCCACTTAGACTAAAGCCAATCGGTGTAGTATCTAATACCCATCTTCAACTTGAAGTCATCGAACTCTTTCACCACAACGGCTTTAATGAATGAGTCAGCTAGGTTCTTCTTTTTGTCAATCTTTTTAAGGTCGACATCACCTCGATTCACGATCACCCAGACAAGATGGTAGCGGTGCAGAATATGCTTCATCCACTAGTGTGCTTTCGGTTCCTTCGTCTAAGTAATGGCTCCAAAGCTGTCGTAGTAGAGCAAAACTGGACCATCTCTTCTCTGTCTTCTTAATTTTTCTTTCTAATCTCTTGTTTTAAAAGAAGACTCTTTGACCTTAATAGGACCTTGTCTGGATAAGAAAAAGGGAGAAAGAAAATTGGACAAGAGAGAACTATCTAAGAAAGAAAGAAGAGTTTTCAGTGCATTGGACTCTACGGAGTGTGCCCCTATTTATAATGCATGTAGGGGCACCACCTCAAATTTCTCATGCCCATTCAATGGTTCATCTCACGCCCATTCAGATGTTCTCATGCCCCATCTGAAAACAAAGCCACGTGGAGTTTGTAGAATTAATTCGAAAAGGTGCCTTATGACAGAAGGACTCTTCAGACTAATTTCACGTAGTTTTTATGAATAGTCTCAATGCTTCACAATATGGTGCCAAATAAACCAAGGGATGAGATTTGATCTCATGCCCATCTATTGGCCTTTAAAGTGTGCACCAACATCTAGAAAGGCATGGAGGTAAGGCATGGAAAAGTCGAAAGTCCCAAGGGCCTTTGACTTGGTCCAAGGGCCCCAAGAAGGTTGGCGCGGCAAGGACTATTCCTTATCCAATTTTCAGATAAAACACCAGTGTTTTACCTACAGAAAGGATTCTTAGATGCCTCCTATCTGAAGTCCACATGCCACATGAATTTTTACGTGAACTAATAAGTGGATAAGGCCATAAGCAAACCGCGCCATCAAATCATGTGCCAAGAGTCCCTAGCGCATGAAATTTCATTCCACACGCCAATAGAGAAACTCTCTAGGGCGTGGAACTCTGGTATGATGCACCCAATCCCTTGGTCAACTAGGCAAGAGTTAACCCAATTAAACCAAAATTAATTTAACTAAAATTGGAGCTAATTAGCCCAAATCAGAATCTGATTCGAATCTAGGTGCTCGGATTTGCCGCATGTTCAACTTGCAAACATAATTTAATCCAATTAAACCTTAATTTCGGATTTCATGGCATCTTACTATCTATTTGAGTCCTTACTCATGACAGCTTCTGTATAGGTTAGAGGTTCATCATTCTCAATGATTTGGGCTTCATTATTCTCAATAATGAACCCAGACCTCACAGGTGCATTTCGCACTCTATTAGACCTACCGAGAGGAGTTGTGTGTTTGCGTAGTTTCCAATTTATTTATTCATCTGGATGAGAAATTTCTATTTATTTATCTTGAACTTCTCTAAGTTCAATATTTCTCTCATTGCCTGTTGTTGAGGATAAACCCCGCTCCCGTCGAAGTCTAGCCTGATGCTTAGCCTAATGCAATTGGTAATCATGGAAGAGCTTCGATCGGAAATTCTCCTCCAATGGTCGGACCCCAACTGAACTCCTCTAGTGGCCGGACCCCAGCTGAACTCCTCCAGCTGGTTGAACTCCTCAGTGGCCGAACCTTAACCAAACTCCTCCAGTGGTCGTACCCCAGCCAAACTCCTTCAACGACAGAACCCTAGCCGAACTCCTTCAGCAACTTAACTCCTTCAACGGCCGAACTCCTTCTGGATTTTCTCCTTCAGTCAAATTCCTTCAGGAACCGAACTCCTTCCAGACTTCTCCTTCAATCGGATTCCTCCAGAAGCCGAACTCCCTCCAGACTTTTCCCTCAGTCGAATTCCTCAAGGAATCGAACTCCCTCCGGACTTCTACCTCAGTTGGATGCCTCCAAGAGTCGAATTCCTTCCAGACCTCTCCTTCAAATGGATTCCTCTAGGAGCCCAACTCCTTCCAAACTTCTTCTTCAATCGGATTCCCTCAGGAGTCGAACACCCTCTAGACTTTTCCTTCAATCGGATTCCTCCAGGAGCTAAACTCCCTTCAGACTTCTCCTTCAGTCAGATTCCTCCAGGAGCCGAACTTCCTTTGGACTTCTCCTTCAATTCGATTCCTCCAAGAGCTGAACTTCTTTCGAACTTCTGCTTCAGTCGGATTCCGCCAATAGCCAAACTCCTTTCAGACTTCTCCTTCAGTCGAATTCCTTTAGGAGCCGAACTCCTTCCGAACTTCAGCCAAACTTCTCCACCATGCGAACTCCTTCAGCCGAACTTCTCCACCAATCGGACTTCTTCTAGACTTCTCCATCAATCAAGCTTCTCCACTAGTCAGACTCCTTCTAGACTTCTCCATCAGTCAAACTCCATCCGGATTCCTTCAGTGGATTATTTCTAGATTTCAAGTAGCATTCCTTCCGGATGACCCCCTCTAGCCGTATTCCCATTAGGAGTCCGAACTCCTCTGGAATTGACATGCGTCAAAGCTCTTCACACCTCCACGTAGCCCTGAGTGGCTCAGTACCGGATGGCTATGGTTGTCACTATTAGTCTGCTGCAGGCTGCGCCCCTCTCACGCGGCCCCGAGCGGCCAGCTACCAGACCGCTATAGCTGTCACTATCAGTCTGCTACAGATGGTGTCCCTCCTCATAACAAACCCTACACGGTCAGCTACCGGATGGTTACAGCTATCACTATCAGTCTACTCCAGGCTCCTTCTATAAAAGGGACCCTCTAGATATATTTTCTCTAAGCTCTCTTTTCCTTCCCAGAACTCTACTAAATTCTTTCCTGAGCACTCCATTCCTATTGGTCAGAAGAGTTGATTTGATCATCGAAGGGTCCTGCCAGAGCCACCACCACCGACTCCAGATTGGACTTTATTTTGCAGGTCACTGACGACGGCCTCTTCTTCCTCAACTCCAACTCAATCCGGCGTCGTCCAGATTCTACACCAATAGGATTGGCACTAGGAGGACCTCTACTCTCGAGGTTTTCTTGTTCTTAAAGGAGTGCTCAGCAGCGATCTCTCTTCTTCCTCTCTAGAGTTCTTTCCAAAAAAAAAGGCCTCTCAGGAAAGCTTCGACCCGACGATCAACGACGTCTGCAGCCAGATCCCGTCCAAACCTATCCGATTCTGCTTCAGCTCCAACAACTAAAGCTCCACCTTCAGCCATGGTGGATGCAAAGTAGTTCAACCTATCGATCCAGTAGGTTCGTGATCTCATGGAGGCGATGCAAGCCATACACCGGTAGGTCCCGACGTCGATTTGATTGGAGCAGACTTCTCTGAAGCCCCATGATCCAATCTGGGGACAGTCGACTTGGGCTAGCCGATTGGTGACCTCCGAAAGAGGAAAGTAGAGGGTGGAGAACCCTTGCTCGGACTATGACTCGACCTAGGAAATGCCTTGCACCCGTTCCACCAAAAAATTCTAGAGATCAACGATCGTGAAGATCTCCTGGATCAAAGGCTCCTAAAAATGAGCCGATGAATTGAAAAACTCTGCCATACTCCCTCCTCGCATGGTAATGATATTTGCACGGATCCTCCTTTTTCTCAAAGGATTATGTAGGAACCAATCCCGCTGAACTTCAAGCTCTCACAGTATTAGAGTTACGACGGAACCACCGATCCGATCGACTATCTGGAGGCCTTCCAAATAATGATGCTGCTCCACAGCACACCAGATGCCATTTTATGCTGGGTGTTCTCATCTACCTTAAAGAGAGCAGCAAGAAATTGGTACTCAACATTGAAGTTGGGTACGATCTTCTCTTTTGACCAGATGAGCCATCAATTTGCAGCTCACTTCGTTAGCAGCCGACGTCCCCATTGAGATTTAGATTTTCTGATGAATATCAAGCAGAAGGAAGGAGAATCTATCCGAGTTTATATCATCCGATTTAATGCTACTGCATTGAAGGTTCAAAACCTAGACCAGTCTGTTGCAATGGCCGCGCTCAAGGGCGGCTTTCAGAAAAATGATTTGCTGTTCTCCCTAGAGAAGAAGTACCCCAAGGACTTTGCTAATTTGCTAGCTTGGGCTGAAGGATATGCCCGAGCGAAAGAAGCCTTCAAGTTGA
>QRFJ01007371.1:0-46502 GCA_006176705.1 Cocos nucifera | reverse complement strand
TCTAAAATTGTTTAGTATTCTGTATTTTTTTAAATTATTATTTAAAATAGAAATAATTGATTTTAATGTACAAACATGAGATTTGATTTTAGATTTTGAAATCAGAAAAAACTTAAAATTAAATAATTATGGCATCTAAGATCTAAGAAGATAGCATGACTATAGTTCTATAATAGAATAGTTCTATAGAATTTCTTGCATATTTTTGATTTAATTTCGATAAACGTGTTTTAGATCTTTTATTTAACTATTTCCTGAGATATATAAGTATGATAATAATCAATCTACAAAAATAAGCGGAGAATGAAAAATTATTAAATTATGTTGAATACATAAGTACAGATCATGAAATAATGCATGTTCTTAAGACTAGTTTGTAGAATAGTTCTACAAATAATTTCGTAGATTAGAATTTATTTTGATTAATGCCAATTTAAATTAATTTTTTAAGATTATTATGATATAAGTTTAGATCTGAAAATATGCCATTGATTTATTACATGAGATGTATGCAAAATAATGCCCATTGATTAGATTCCTACTTTATATATAATGAATATGATATAGATTAAATATTATTTTTAATAGTTATTGAATGTTCTGATTAATGCGCGTTTCCTCTTGGTGCCGTCGTGTCATCAAGAACCGAAGAAGGGTTTAAAGGCCCTCCTTCCCATTCGATGGTGTATCTTATGATATTGTCAGCGCGGTGCTACGTTGTTCGTACCTTAATCAGGTAAACCCTAAAATCTTTATCCTTTCTCGCAAACCCTAGATCCTGAAAACCCCTAGGATTTATTATGCATATTTTGTATTTACTGAACCCTTACTAATTAGAATTGAAGTTATTGGAATATTAATATAGTCTTAAAATTGAGAATTTCAGAATCTATAGGACATAATTCTATCAATGTCTTGGGTTCGGCGCTTGGGTAGCTCCAATTAGGTCTTAAGCGGTTGATCAAACCGATCAGGATGTTGGTTAATGGGATCAACAAATGCTGGTCAAATTGACTCAGTTCCTAATAAGATTAAAGTCTCTGGGTCAAGATCGAGTCACGAATCAAAGCGCAAGACACTAAATATTAGAGCTCAGAGGTTAGAGTCTGGATTGTAGGCTAACCCAATTGGTTTCTGGCTCAATAATTTGTGTCTAAGGTAAGTTTGGACATACAGGACGACTGACTGGTTTTTTAATTGGAAGCTACTCGACCTGAATGCGTTCTTGTACCGAGTTAATTGCATATTCCTTCCACCAGGTCTCACTTACCTGGCCATATCTGTTGACCACAGTTCTGATCTGAGGTGGTCAATAATTCCGAGCTAACCCATGCCACTAGGTTAGTCATAATTGTTATGACTATAGCAAGTCTAGTTTTAATGAGATCTGAATCAATTCTCTCCTAAAAAGATTAAGTCTGAGGTCTTCCACCATTTATAGATGTGCGGGCCTTCCCGGTTGATTGTTCTCGACTGGATACAGTGGCTCAGTTGCAGGGGAAGAACGCAACCATGTCTATTAGGCATTGGATGCTATGGACTGAGAGGAATGAGTTGGGCTCAAATTTCTGGATACGTGAGAGAGACTCAATTAGAACCAGTCTATGCAAATGGTGGGTCAGACTTAACTAAGGAGATGGATTCAATATTTCGGATACGTGAGATTCATGAATTAGAGATCAAGTTCGGTGCACCATGATTAGAGAATCATTGAACAAGAAGTTTGTTCAACTCATGGCTAACCCATCACCAATAACTATTAGGTGAGGTGATGAGTAAGTTGGTGAACCGTCACCATCCCACTAGAAAATCATTAATCGTGGAGATTTTCGCATCTCTATGAGGAGTGTAGGATCGAGAAAATAGTGGAGCTAATTTGTTTAAAATAAAATCCTAAAATATTGGTCAAGTATCAAATTACAGTATCTAACTAGAATCTTTGGACTCTCTAACAGGAATATATCTGCGTCCAAATCCATTGGCACGTATCCTGGACACACATAGACTGATCCAGACCCAATTATAAAAGATTGGCTCAGGACTACAAATTAATTTTTGGGTTACGAGAATTAACCTGTTTTGGACCAGGACCCTCCACATTACCAGCCGCATCCACTGTGAACAGAGAGCGTCTCTGAAAAATGGATTGACGAAGATAATAAGGCCAGATATTACATGTTGGGCTCGATGGTCTGATGAGCTCCAGCGCCAACATGAGGATATCGGGACTGCTCGCCAAATGTTGGCTCACCTGCAGGACATGTTTGGTGAACAGAGTCGCGCAGCCAATATCAAGTCACAAAATGACTTTTTTAAGGCTAAAGATGCATGGATGGGCAGATCAGTCCAAGATCACTGTCTGACAATGATCAAGGACATGGAAGAACATGAGAAGCTCAGTGTGAAGTTGGACTTGGATCCTGCAGAAACGATATTCATTCTGTAATCCTTGACTGATGCATATGGGCAATTCATCATGAATTACCACATGCATAAACTTCAGAATTCCTTCCGAGTTAATGAATATGCTGGTACCGCTGAGCTTTCTATGAAAGGTTCTAAAGGCTCAGTTCTTGCTTATGGAACAACTTCTTCCAAAAGAAAGTCTTCATGTGAAAGAAAAAGAAGTCTTGAAAAAGCAATAAACGTGAAAGGACCAAAGTAAAAGAAGGCAGAATCCAAGAAAAAGGCCGATGGCAAAGGAAAGTGTTTCCATTCGCAACAGCGACGCTGGCCATTGGAAGATGAACTCGCCCTACTTACTTGCCCCTGAAGAACAATAAAGGAAGTCCTTCTGGAGGTATGCTCGTATTGAGTCTAACCGCTACGATTTCTTGCTGCAACCAGTTGGGGTGCTTGACTCTGGTTCTAGTGCATGCATCTGCTTGCAACTTTTATTGTAGGGTCTTGAGAGATAAGCAGGGCTAGGATGGAGAGCATGTATCCTAGCAGCGTGGGTAATGGAGCAAGAGTTGCTGCAGTAGCCATGGGAACATAATCTCTGTGGATTACCATCTGGTTTAGACTTAGTTTTGAAAGAGATGTTATTATTGTGCCTGCAGCTCAGCAGGAATTTTGATTTCTGTTTCATGCTTAGCACAAAGAAGGTTATGTGTATCACCTTCTTTAAGGACCATTGTAACATTCTTTATGAAAAGAAATAAAATTGCAAATGGTTTCTCTTATTAAAATGTATGGTCTTTATCAGCTACATATTGATGTACCTGTTCTAACTATCGAGCGCAAAACGTGAACGTCCAAACGACCTAGGGATAGTCCAAATGACAGATATCTATGGCACTTGAGATTAGGTCTATATAGCAGAAAGATAGGATCAACAAATTGGAGAAAAATGGACTATTGAGTCCATTGACTTCCGAGTTCAATTCCCAAACTTGTGAATCCTGTCTTCAAGGCAAATGACTAAACTCCCTTTTGTTGGACATCGGGGAGAGGGCCACAGATCTCTTGCCTAGTACATACCAGATGTGTGCGGCCCATTTGATGTGCCGCGTAGGAGGTAATTTTGTCTACTTCATATACCTTTAACTGATGATCTGTCTAGGTATGGGTATGTGTATCTTATGAGACATAACGTCTGAAGCCTTTGAAAGTTCAAAGAATTCAGACATGAAGTAGAAAAACAAATAAAATCCCATTAAGTTCTTCCGATCAGATCGAGGAGGTGAATACCTTAGCAGAAATTCCTAGATCTATCTCAAGGATAATGGCAATAGTCTCTCAATGGACACCCACCAGGAGATACCATACTCAAACTCAACCGGGGTTTCAGAATGGAGAAATCGGACTCTATTAGATATGTTCGAATCCATGATGAGCTTCACAGACCTCCCTAATTTTCTTTGGGGATAACTCATTATTTAACTTCAAATCTATTTACTGAATAGGGTTCCCTCTAAAACGTTCCTACCACACCGTACATGAGATATGGCACGGTAAGAAACCAAGTCTGAGTCATCTCAAGAATTTGGGGTTGTTCCGGCTCATGTCAAAGACAACAAGCGGACAAGTTTAGATTTAGGTCTTCAGAGCTCGATTCATAGGATATCCTAAAGAGTCATTAGGATACTATTTTCTACATTCTCAAGAGACCACAATGTGATTGTGAGTCGACATGCCATATTTCTTGAAAAATAGTTTACTCAAGATAACGAGCATTGGAAGCAGATCAAACTTAGATGAGAAAGTCTCACAAGCAGAACGAGCTAAGGACCAGTGGAACCAAATCAGGTGAGCCAATAAGCAAACACTACCGTCCTCCACCATCGTAGATCAGAAAGAGTTTCCCGTCCCCCTGAAAGATACTTAGGTATTGTTTCAGAGGATGTAGAGGAAATGTTCCTCGTAGGTAATGGTGCTCATGGAGATGATCCCAAAACCTACAACGAGGCGATATCAGATATCGACTCCGAGAAATGGCTAGAGGCAATGCAGTCAGAAATTGACTCGATGCACTCAAACCAAGTCTGGACCTTGGTAGATCCACCAGAAGGTATAGTACCTATTGGATGTAAATGGATCTTCAAGAGAAAGATTAGTGCAGATGGGAATGTGGAGACATTCAAGGCTAGATTGGTGGCAAAAGGTTATAGTCAACGCGAAGGCATTGACTATCAGGATACCTTTTCCCCAGTAGCTATGCTAAAATCCATCCGCACATTGCTTGCTGTTGCAGCCTATTTCGATTATGAAATATGACAAATGGACGTGAAAATAGCATTCCTAAATGGATATCTTGAGGAAGATATCTATATGGAACAGCCGCTAGGTTTCACATCCAGTGATGCTGATCACAAGGTTTGCAAGCTGCAAAGGTCCATATATGGACTTAAGCAAGCATCTCGGAGCTGGAACACTCGTTTCAATGATGTGATCAAAACAGTTTGGTTTCATCAAAAATGAAGAGGAACCATGTGTTTTCAAAAGGGTCAGTGGGAGCGCTGTTGTCTTCCTCGTATTGTACGTGGATGACATCCTCCTTATTGGGAATGATATTCCCATGTTGACATCAGTCAAGATGTGGTTGTCCAAGGAATTCTCCATGAAAGACCTAGGTGAAGCATCCTTTATTCTAGGAATTAAGGTCTATAGGGATAGACCGAATAGGATGCTAGGACTTTCACAGAAGATGTACATAGAGAAAGTACTAAAGAGGTTTAGTATGGAAAACTCTAAGAGGGGATTAATACCCTTCAGACATGGTATTCATCTTTCCAAGAAGATGTGCCCCAGCACACCTGAGGAAATAGAACGCATGAGCAAGATCCCTTATGCTTCTGCAATAGGGAGCCTCATGTATGCCATGCTATGTACACGACCTGATATAGCCCATGCTGTGAGTGTCACAAGCAGATATCAGTCAAATCCAGGTGAAGAACACTGGACTTCTATGAAATGTATCCTTAAGTACTTGAGAAGAACTAAGGATATAATGTTGGTAACGGAGAACTCCAAGTCCAGGGATACACAGACTCAGATTTCATGTCTGATATAGATGATCGAAAATCGATATCTGCCAGACTATATGTATGCAATGGTGGTACTGTCAGCTGAAAGAGTTCCAAGCAAACAGTGATACCACCTCATCCGCGATTACCTCGAGAAGGGTTATGTCGAGATCAAGAGAGTCAACTCCGCAGATAATGTGGCAGACCCACTTACAAAGCCGTTGGGCCAGCAGAAGATCGAAGCCCACCTTGAGAAGATGGGACTTAGACTTGTAGCCAATTGGCTTTAGGACAAGTGGGAGATTGTTAGATATATGTGCCCTAGAAGCCAGAATTGGCTGACACTTGTAATACACTTCTAGGGGCAAAATTATAATTTTGACTAAAATCAATAAATGGGTTATTTTCTATCACATATGTGTATTTAGTGTCTGTGATACATCCTTTGAGTTAATGGTAATGATAATTCATATTTTCAAGAGTTGAAAATTTAAGACATGAATAATCATTATTAACTCATAAATTGCTCCTGACCATAGGATCATCACGAGGATGGTGATTGATCCGGAAGGTTGGTGTACAATCGCTTCTCTTTAGTAGATGAGTCTTGAGTCTACGGTGTGGAGACACCGGAGCGAGAGTACAGGTACTCGTTAGAGAACGAGGGCACTGAGCGTGACCACCTCGAGTAGTCATTAGGGAGTCTACCTTCTCGTCAATGACTGACTCGATGCTGCAGTAGTGTGTCTGGTTCTTTGACCTGAGATGCATCGGCAGTTCACCTTGAGGGTGTTATAGTTTGACTACACCATTACTCGGTCTCCTAGCCATATGGAACCCTGAGGTGTATGTTGGCTATAGCATGTTCATTGTAGGAACTGGATTGCATCAAGATGGAATCTATCTACCTCGGTGGTAGAGGAGTAGCCCTATGATGATCATGAGAATCAAGTCCAGAAAATCCATGGCCATGGTAGAGTGAAATAATAGAAAGAGTTTCTATTTAGATTTTCACATTGGACTCGAATCGAATGATTACATCATATGACAGAGACTAGGGTTTGACGAGTTCACCTTAACCCTAATCTGATCGGGGCTCAAGATAGAAGAACTTAATCACACAGGTAGCTGCACCAAGAGGTTCGCATTCAGCTCTGATGGGTTGCCACCATATACTGCTAGGTGTCACTGGTGGATTTTGGGAGCAATTAGAATGATTTAGATGATCGATCATTCTAGCTGTTCGAATCAGAAGAGTTCTGATCCATCGAAAGGAGTTTCGATGATGTCGATGATAGAGATCATGACATATCCCATTACCATACAGAACTGAACCTAACTGGGTCACACAAACAAGGGTTTGAATCTGGTGATCATCAATTGAACTGATCTAGTTCAATTGATCTGAATGAGATTCAATTAGGTTCAAGGAAAATCGTGCTAGCACTCGATTGAACCTAACGTTCTTCTTTTGCTATCATAAATAAGTTGTCCTGTCTGAGCCAAAGGAGTTTGTGCTCAAACAGAGGCCTTCATATGGTCTGACAGGAGGTTGTCCAAGTCAGAAAAGGTTGTCTTATTTGTAAGACACTACCTGCCATTTTTGGTCACCTGCCATTTCTTGTTCTTTGACTTTGGTCAAAAGTCTACCTTTGACTGGTCAAACATTGACCATTGACACTTTGACTTTTGACCACATGTCATGCACCTATTGGAGAGCTGGTGGGGGCCTGTCCCCCTGCCAGAACCTGGCAAGGAGAAGGGCGCACGCCACCCTAGGCGTGTGCCCAAGTTGGAGGCGCCTAGGAGTCCTTGTTGGACAAGGACTCCATCTCCTTTTTGGATTCCAATTAGAGTTCTTCTAAGAACCAACTTTGACTGGTCTTAGGCGCCCTCTAAGGAGGAATCCAGGGGACTCTATTCCCACCAATCAGATTTAGATCTGATTTCACAAAGGGTTGTGATTGGTTGGGAAGAAGAGGAGTTGGATCACAGCTAGTCTATAAATAAGACCCTATATCCAACTCAGATTGTATGAGATATAAGAGATATGATATGATCATAGTTTCTCCATGCCCCAAGGCTGCCTCTCCCCTCCTTCTCCATGCCATAGTCTCTTCTCCCCTTGCTCTCCACGTCCAAAAGGAGTTTTGGACCTTGGTTGGTGCGATTCAGATCAAAGAAAGACGATCAAAAATAAGAAGGCTGCGCTGCTGCAAAGGACGACTGCTCATCTTCAAAAGAGTTTTGAAGATCCTCCAGATCAGATCCAGATCTAATTTTTGGAGGTGTGATAGAGAAGAAGAGGATCTCCAGATCCAACCCGAGTGGATACCGGTAGAGGCCAGGCGCTTGCGTGGCTAAGATCCAGAACCTTCCGCTGCAAACAGGATCATCAACAGGGTAATAGGATTACCCAGATCAGGTAAATTAAATTTGATTTAATTTATCTTTTAATTTTATTTTATTAAAATAATAAGAATCAGATCTGAAATATATCAAGATCTGATTGGGATCAAGAGAAAAATTTTTGAAATATATCTCTTGATCCGATCAGATCTGAACGAACCTGGACCGAGAAATCAGGATTTTCCTTCAATTACTATTCCCATGGACCGCGTGGACCGACCGTACCACAAACCACAGCCAATCAGCGCTCTTGTCGCTAGGTGAAAAGACCAAAATACCCTATGAGCCGTGATAAATTTTTGTGGACCCTTTAAGGTCTAGGTCCGCCACGTGTCAATCTCTGATTC
This sequence comes from Cocos nucifera, assembly GCA_006176705.1. NCBI lineage: Eukaryota > Viridiplantae > Streptophyta > Magnoliopsida > Arecales > Arecaceae > Cocos > Cocos nucifera. The sequence continues at coordinate 38,278 of QRFJ01007371.1, read as the reverse complement.
GTCGGTTTCTGCTGAGCTGGCGGTCCACACCTGGATCGTGGACCGATTGATGGCTTCAATGGCTGAGTCGGCTTTGATGGCTTGGCTTGGCTTGGTGGCTCGGCTTACGAAGTCGACTGAGCCATTTTCTTTTTTATTTAATTTCTATTTATTTTATATCTTTAAAAATTCATATGTTTTCCATTTTAGCTCTATTTTACTCAAAATTTATTTTATTGTAATCAAAAAAATGATCTCTTTCTATTGATAATAAAATTTTATTTTTTAATTTTTATTATTTTTTAATTAATTTTTTAATTAATAAAAATATGAATTTTTCCAAAATTATATATAAATTGATTAATAACTCTTAAAAATTAATATAAATTAATTAATAAATTAATACTTTTATTGATGAATTTATGATGATTATAAGTACCTAAGTACCTCTCAGGGAGATGGAAAATCTTTTTTGATCTACGAAGTGGAGGAGGTAGTGATTGTATTGGCTCAACCTGATTTGGTTCCAATTGGTCCTTTGCTCATTATTCTTGTGAGACTTTCTCATTGAGCTTGATCTACTTTCCAATGCCGCCATCTTGAATAAACTATTTTTTAAGAAAGATGGCATGTCAACTCACAATCACATTGTGATCTTCTGGAATATAGAAATAATATCTTAATGATTCTTTAGGATATCCTATAAATCGAGCTCTAAAGAACCTGAAGTCTAACTTATCCGCTTATTGTCTTTTGACATGAGTCGGACAACCCCAAATTTTGAGATGATTTAGACTTGGTTTCTTACCATGTCATATCTCATACGGTGTAGTAGGAATGGTTTTAGAAGGAACCATATTCAGTAAATATATTGTAGTTAACAAAGAGTGTCCCTAAAGATAATCAAAGAGGTCTGTGAAGCTCATCATGGATCGGACCATATCTAATAGGGTCCGATTTCTCCGTTCTGAAACTTCATTGAGTTGAAGTATTACAGGTGGAGTTCATTGAGAGACTATGCCATTTTTCTTGAGATAGTCCAAAAATTTCCAACTAAGGTATTCGCCTCCTCGATCTGATCGAAGAACCTTAATGAATTTTTTAGTTTACTTTTCTACTTCATGTCTGAATTTCTTAAACTTTTCAAAAGCTTCAAACTTGTATCTCATAAGATACACATACCCATTTCTAGATAGATCATCGGTAAAGATAATGAAGTTGATAAAATTGCCTCTAGCCAGTACATCAAATGGGCCACACACCTCAGTATGTACTAGGGCAAGAAGATCCATGGCCCTTTCGCCATGTCCTACAAAAGGGAGCTTAGTCATTTTGCCATGAAGACAAGATTCATAAATTGGATATGACTCGAAAGTCAACGAACTTAATAGCCCGATTTTCTCCAATTTGTTAACCCTATCTTCTGCTATATGACCTAATCTTAGGTGCCATAAATACCTATCATTTGGATTATCCCTAGGTCATTTCATGGCATTCACATTTTGCTCGATATTAAAAAATAGATACATCAATATGTAACTAATAAAGATCATTAATAAGAAAACCACTTGCAATTTTATTTCTTTCATAAAGAATATTACAATGGTCCTTAAGAAAACTAATTACATAGCCTTCTTGTGCTAGGCATGAAATAAAAGTCAAGTTTCTGCTTGCTACAGGCACATAATAACAATCTTTTAAAACTAAGTCTAAACTAGATGGTAGTCGAAGAGGGTATGTTTCCACCGCCATGGCAGCAACTCTTGCTCTATTTTTGATACGTAGGATCATCTCGCCATCTCTCAGCCTTCTGTTATCCTCAAGACCCCGCATAAAAGTGCATAAATGAGCACTAGAATTAGAATCAAGCCCCCAACTGGATGCAGAAGAAATTATAAGGTTAGACTCAATAACGAGCATACCTCCAGAAGGATCTGCCTCCTTCATATTCTTTAGGATGGCCAAGTAAGTAGGATAGTTTCGCTTTCAATGGCCATCATTGTTGCAATAGAAATACTTTTCTTTGTCAGCGGCCTTCTTCTTCAGCTCTGTCCTTTTCTTCTTTCCTCCTTCCATCTTCTACTTTTTCCCAGACTTCTTCTTCTTTCCAAAAGACTTTCTCTTGAAAGAAGTCTGTTTCATAGCAAGCACTGAGCCTTTAGAACCTTTCATGGAAAGCTCAGCAGTAACCAGCATATTCATAAGTTCTGTCAGAGAATTTTGAAGTTTATGCATATGGTAGTTCATGATGAATTGCCCATATGCATCAGTCAAGGAATGTAGAACTATATCATTCTATAAATCTAGGTCTAACTTCACTCTGAGCTTCTCAAGCTCTTCCAAGTCCTTGATCATCATCAGATAATGATCTTGGACTGACTGCCCATCATGCATTTTAGTCTTGAAAAGTCATTTAGTGACTTGATACTTGGTTGCGTGACTCTATTCACCAAACATATCTTGTAGGTGAAATAATATTTGATGGGCAGTCCTGATATCTTCATATTGGAGCTGAAGCTCATCAGACATCGAGTCCAACATGTAATATCTGGCCTTGTTATCTTTGTCCGTTCACTTTTCAAGAGATGCTCTCTATTCAGTGGATGGACGAGCTGGTAAGGTTGGAGGATCCTGGTCCAACACATGAGTTAACTTCTTAGAACCTAAAATAATTTTAAAGTTTCAAAGCTAATCCTTGTAATTGGATTCGATCAGTCTATGGGTGTCCAGGATACGTGCTAGTGGATTGGATGCAGACATTTTCCTATAGAGAGTCAAAGTTTCTAGTTAGATATTGTAATTAAAACTTGATAAATTTATTTAAAAATTTTACTTTTAAATAAATTAGCTTTCACTATATTTTTGGATCCCTACACTCTCTCTGTAGAGATACAAAAATCTCTATGATTAATGATTTCTAGTGGGTGGTGCAGTCCCACCAACTGACTCATCACCTCACCTAATAGTTATTGGTGATGGGTTAGCCAATGAGTGAACAACTCTTGTTCAATGATTCTCTAATTATAGTGCACCCAAATTTGGTCTCTAATTCATAGATCTGACCATGCCTGAAATATTGATCCACTCCTTAGTTAAGTCAAACCCACCATTTGCATAGATTGGATTCCTAATTGAATCTCTCACCGTGTCCAAAATATTGAGCCCAATCCATCCTTCAGCCCATAGCATCAAATGCTTAATAGATATGGTTGTGTCTTTCTAGTGCAACTGAACCACTGTAATCAGTCAAGAACAATCAATCCCAAAAAGGGCCCGCACATCTTCAATGGTGGAAGACCTTTAGACTTAATCTTTTCTTAGGGAGATTTGATTTAGGTCTCATTAAACTAGACTTAACATAGTCATAACCATTATGACTAACCTAGTGGCATGAGTTAGCTCAAATTATTGACCACCTCAGATCAGAACTGGGCCAACAAATATAGTCAGGTAAGTGAGACTGATAGAAGGGATATGCCATTAACTTGATAAGAATGCATTCGAGTCGAGTAGCTCCTAATTAAAAATCAGTCGATCGTATCTGCCAAACTTACCTTAGACTTCAAATTATTGAGTCAGAATCAATTAGGTTAGCCTACAATCCAGACTCTAACCACTGAGCCTAATTAGATCTTAGCTTGATCGATCAATCACGTGACTCGATCTTGATCCAGACTTAATCCTATTAGGCTGGTCAATTTAAGCACCGTTGATTCCATCTAACCAACTCTTGATTCAATTTGATCAACCGCTTAGACCTAATTGAGCTATCCAAGCCCGAACCCAATATTATGAATATGTCTTAGATTTAAAATTTTTAATTTTAGATCTAATTAATATTTTATAATCTTAATTCTTAATTAAGTTTAGGATTCATAAATAAAATATGTATATTAAATCCGAGGATTTCAGGATCAAGAATTTTGCAGAAAGTAAGTTCTTGATTTTTGATTAAGGACGAACGTGCAGCACCCCTACACATCATAAGAACACCCCAACAAATAAAAAGAGAGGGCATTTAAATCCTACTTTATTCTTATGATCGGACGGCCAAGGAGAATGTCTTAATTAGAAATATACAAAACTACAAAACTAGTTAGATCTACATCATATATCTCATATACAAAAATTGATCTAACCATAAACATATTTTGCATACATCTTATGTATCATATCATGCATATTTTTAGATCTAAATTATCCCATAATTATCTAAAAAATTAGATTTAAATTGATCGCATCAAAATAAATTCTAATCTAGATAATTATGTAGAACTATTCTACAACTAGTCTAAACATGCATTCATCATATCTTATATGATCCAAAAGTTAAATAATTTTATTTACTATTTTTTAGATCTTATTATAATATTTATAATATTAAAAAATAGTAAATAAATAGATCTAAAATCATAACTTAATCAAATTAAATTATGAACATGCAAGACTATGTATAGAACTATTCTATTTTACAACTAGTGTTGCATCTTGTAAAACTTAGATCTAAATTATTTAATTTTAACTTTTCTAATTTTAGATCTAATCACATATCATGTGATATCTAAAATTATCTATGATCAAAAATAAATTAAAATCAGATCTAAATAATTTAGAGAACCTGGCTCTGATTCCAGTTGAAGGAAAAATCTTGATTTTTCGGATCAGATTCATTCAGATTTGATCGGATCAAGAGAGATATTTCAAAAAAAAATTTCATATATATAGATCAGATTTGAGATGTTTTAGATCTAATTTTATAGATCTAACAAATAAAAATAAAAATAAATTAAATCTAATTAATTTGTACCTTGATGTTGGGTAATTAGATTATCCTTTGATGATCCTGCTGATTGCCTGAGGTTCTAAATTTAGCCATACAAGCACCTGGCCTCTATCAATATCCACTTGAACTAGATCTGAATATCTTCTTCTTCTTTATCACCTCTCCAAATATTAGATCTAGATCTAATTTGAAGGATATTCAAAACTTCTTTCAAAGATCTGCAGTCGTCTCTGCAACAGTGCTATCTTCTTTCTTTCTCGTCAGCTTTCTCTTACTTGGATCGCACCAAACTGGAGCCCAAAATTCCTTGGGCATGGAGAGGAGAGAGAGGACCAAAAGTTGGCATAAAGGAGAGAGAGGGGCAGTCTTGGGGCATGGGCTATGAGAGAACTCCCAAAAAGTTGGTTGTAGATAGGGTTTATATAGACCCTACTGCGCCATGCAATGCTACATCATCCCAACCAATCACGTTGCTTCGTGCAATTAGATCAAATTTGATTGGTGGAATGATATCACCTGATCCAATTAGATGAAAGCCCCTTCAATTCATCCTTAGATGGCACCTAAGACTGGTCAAAGTCTATAGGTTGGCACCACCTAAGTAGAATCCTAGAAGTAATCTAGAGTTCCATCTGTATGGGAATCCAGGCATTCCTATCCATGGGCGCATGCCTCCCTATGCGTGCACCCCCTTCTTTCTAATTTCTAGCAAGGAGACAAGCCCCTATCTGCTCTCCTATAGATGCATGACACATGGGAAGATGTCTAAATGTCAAAGGTCAATGTTTGACCAAGGTCAAAGACAAGAATTAGTAGGTGATGAAAAATGGCAGGTGTTATCTCAAATTTATCTCATAAATTAAGATAATCTTTTTCTAATCTGGACAAGCTCTAGTCAGACCAAGTAAAGGTATCTGAGTGAGCACAAACACATTTAGCTCAGTCTAGATAATTTTTAATGATAGTAGAAGGAGAACGTTAGGCTCAATCGTATGCTAGCATGATTTTCTTGAACCTAATTGAATCTTATTCAAATCAATTAAACTGGATTAATCTAATTGATGATATCTAGATCCAAATCCTTGTTTGTGTGACCCAGTTAGGTTCAGTTCTATATGGTAATGGGATATGTCTTGATCTTTATCATCGACATTATCGAAACTTCTTTTGATGGATCAGAACTCTTTTAATTCAGACAACTAGAATGATCAATCATCTAAATTATTCTAATTGCTTCCAAAATCTATCAATGACACCTAGCAGTATATGGTGGCAACCCATCAAAACTAAAAATGAACCTCTTGATGTAGCTACTTATGTGATTAAGTTCTTCTATCTTGAGCTTCGATCAGATTAGGGTTAAGGTGAACTCGTCAAACCCTAATTTCTATCATATGATTTAACCATTCAATTCAAGTCCGATGTGAAAATCATAATAGAAACTCTTTCTATTATTTCACTCTGCCATAACCATGGGCTTATGGACTTGATTCTTATGATCCTCATAGGACTGCTCATCCACCAAGATAGATAGATTCCTTCTTGGTGCAATCCAATTCCTACAATGAACATACTATAGCCAACATACACCTCAGGATTCTGAATGGCTAGGAGATCAAGTTATGGTATAGTCAAACTATAACACCCTCAAGGTGAACTATCGATGTACCTCAAGTCAAAGAACCAGACATACCACTATAGCTTCGAGTCAGTCATCGATGAGAAGGTAGACTTTCTTATAACTGCTCGAGGTGGTCACACTCAGTGCCCTCATTCTCTAACGAGTATCTATACACTCGCTCTGGTGTCTCTACACCATAGACTCAAGACTCATCTACTATAAAGAAGTGATTGTACACCAACTTTTTGGATCAATCACCATCCTCATGATGATCCTACGGTCGAAAGCATTTTATGAGTTAATAATGAAAATTCATGTCTTAAATTTTTAACTCTTAAAAATATGAATTATCATTACCATTAACTCAAGGAATGTATCACAGACACTAAATACATATTTATGATAGAACAAAAAAATTTATTTTATTATTTATAGTCAAAATTATAACTTTTTTCATAGAAGTGTATTACAAGTGTCAGCCAATTCTGACTTCTAGGGCACACATATCTAATAGTTTTTGGATAAAAGATGAAAACTGTACAGCCATAGGATATTGATAGGTACGCGATGTTGTCGTTAAGACACCGTATTTATTAGTTTAATCTGATTTCTTAAAATAATTAAAAATCCATAGATAGTAGTGAGTCGGATCGAATTCATAGGGAAGGTAATGTTTTTAGATTTGAAATCTTTGGTTTTACAAAAGAAAAAGAAAAGAGAAGAGTTTTAGGATTAAAAGTGAAGTCAAAAAATAAAAAATTAAAAATTAAAAGGTGTAGGAATTTAAATTTGGTACTAAGATCTACTAGTTAGATCTTAGCATCTACTTGCAATAAAATAATAAGCAATAATTAAAGTATAGAAATTAAATTATAATAAAAATAAAAAGCATAAAATTAAAGAACATAAAAATAAATATTGCATTAAAAAATTTATAATTTAAATACATAAAATAAAAAGAAAATAAAATAAGCTGATCTTTGATCTTGGATCGACATTGGTGGAAAGATGGTGTAGAAGCCTAGCTCTTCTTCTCAGCATCCGTTGCTTTGAAGCTGCCATTAATCTATAACCTGACTTCATCCTATACCAAAGCTTCACCTTAATCTGAGATATTTGTTTTGAAGGCCTGGGGGTCCTTAAATAGATGTTGAAGGACTGGAGGATTTTCTTCTGGGCAATGTGGGACTAAGGGCCATTTTAATCATAAAAATAGGAAGAAATCTGAGTAAAATTTAGATTAAAATAGCCCCAGAATAAATTCTTTTGAGTTCTTTTAATTCTGGCCATCAGATGGTGATCCGATGCTTCCAAAAATATCAAAAATGGAGGTGTAATGGCCTAGATCAAGTTGGATTAAATTCCGACCGTTGGATCGCGCTTGATGGAGAAAATTAGGTCGTTGATCATGCGTCGGATAGTTTGATCACCATCGAGAGCTTTCTGGACCATCGGATCGAAGCTGGAATCAAGCACTATCATTCGATGGCGATCTAGATGAAATCAAAAACCAAATCAGAGTTGGAATAAACCTTGACCGTCCAATCTTGATCGGAAGCAACCACCACTGCATGATCGCATATTTACTATTCCCATGGACCGCATGGACTAGCCGCACCGCACACCATAGCCAATCAGTGCTCCTATCATTGAGTGAAAAGACCATATTATCCTATGAGCTGCGATGGATTTTCTGTAGACCCTTTAAGGGTCTAGGTCCACCATGTGGCAAGCTTTGATTCGTCCATTTTTGCTGAGCTGGCAGTTCACACTGTGCTATAGACCGACGGATGGCTTCTGGGCTTGAGTCGGTTTGCATGGCTGGCTTGGCGCACTAGCTTGGCTGGCTTGGCTCGACGCATTTAGACGCGTCAGCTACTGTGGCATGGCGGCTTGAGCCGATTGAGCTGTATGTTATTTTTTATTTAATTTTTTTATTTTATTTCTTTAGAAATTCATATCTTTTTCATTTTAGCTTTATTTTGTTTGAAACTTATTTTATTATGATAAAAAAAATAAGCTCTTTCCATTGATATTAAAATTTTATTTTTAACTTTTATTATTTTCTAATTAATTTTTTAATTAATAAAAATATGAATTTCTCAAAAATATGTATCAATTAATTATTAATTCTTAAAAATAAGCATAAATTAATTGATAAATTAATGCTTTTATAGATAAATTTATAGTACTTATCATATCCCCCAACTTAAGCTTTGCTCATTCTCGAGTAAAGAAAGATTTTAGTTTTAAATATCTTTTAACTTTAGAGTTTTGAATTTTACCTAAGCAGTTTTCAAAATGATCATTGATATTCAGTAGAGCTTAAGTGAGATATATCATTGGAATATTAATACTTATCAATAAAAAAATTAAGTAAAAAATATTAAATTTTTCTAAACTTTTTTTAAATTATCCTACCTTTATCTTTGATTTGTCTAAACTTTCATATAGACAAGTGTATTGCTACTTCCATCCTTCATTTATTTATTTTTACTTTTATATTATCCACTTTTTGATGCGAATATCATTGCTTACTTAGGCAATGGGACTCGGTTACTCGATGGAAAACTAATATATTTTTTTTTAACATTGTACCACTATTGAGTGTCTAAATCCCTTAAGCTTTCTATTTGATCCATGTAGCGAGTCTTCGGCCAATAACTTCCAAACCAGTTGACTTTAGGGCACTAGGTATAGAATACCCCTTGGGCTTACTAGCTCGAATCAAATAGGCTACGAGTTAAGACTAGCTTTACAACAAGCCTCTTTGTTCTTCCCACCTTTTGATGCAAAACTCAATGATTGCTTAGGCAAAGAGGTCCAGTTAGTCAGTGAGAAGTACTTAGAAACTATTTTATTAAAATAATTTTTTTTATATGAAGAAATGTATAGTTATCCTACACAAGCCCATAAAAAGTTGACTTTTCTTTGATGCTAGTAGAAGTAATTAGAAATACTCCAAGAAAAAATATTTTATGTTCTAGACTTAACTCTTTATTATATTTTCTTAATACTTGATTCCTCAATATCTCACAAATTTTTTAATCTGTGTATCTATTTTTTTTAAAAATGCTTAGTTTAATTCAATTCTTAAGCATAATCAGGTATCTAAATACTAAATACTAACTTTTTTGACTTAAAATTTTAAAATTTTTATTTTTCTTCCCCTCCAACTTAATCAACCTTATCCTCAATGGAGAAAAAAAATAAAGGGTGTAATAAAGAACATGGAAGAACATCTGACTATATTTTTGGTCCAGCACATGCCTTTGAAAATTTGGGCTCTCCCTCCAACTTATTCAAATTATCCAAAAAAAATAAACTAAAAAAATAAATTAGATAAAAATTAAATATTGGGTTGCCTCCCAATAAGCGCTAAGTTTACCATCTTCAGCTAGACACAATACAGCTTACTATCCTATGTCAAATATTTGATTAACAAATTTCAATGGTTTTGGATTGCCAATCTCAGAAAGTTGATTTATAATTCTATTATTAATATATTCACTATTAATTTTAGGGACATAATTTGAGACCCCATTCTCAGACCCATATTTATTAAGAATTTCTCCTATTTGTTCTTTTAAAATGCTCATGAATTGAGTTTTTGTATTAGGAGTTAAGTTTGATTCAATGGGTGCTGGAAGGGTGTCTAAAGGCGATTTTAATTCTGAAGGTAAATTAATGTGATCTTGTTTAAATAACTCCATTGGCTCTTGATTTTTGTAAGAAGAATCAGCTTCTAGGGTTGAAGGGAATAGACTTTTAGGTTTATAAGTTTTGGATAAATTATCTATTCTTCTTTTCTCTTTTTCTATCTCATTTAAACTAAAACTAGCATCAGTACTAATTCCTGGCTCGAGTTCTTTTATGTGGTTAGCTTCAATACTAACCAGTTCTTCTAAATTTTTATTTTGGCTAGCATCAGTACTAGCCTCTTTCACCTGATCTTGGTATGGGTTCATAAGAATCTTATAGCTTTTAAGTTCAGGAATTACTTTGACATTCTTAGATTGAGGATTCTTAAGTAAGACATTAAATTGATAACTTGGTCTAGGTGGTTGGTGGACATTAGATGGGTTGTTTGAAATTAGTAGGCTTGATAGTTGATCTAGTTCTCTCCTCATGTTAGACTCAACTAATTATCCTATTTGAGCTTCTAGCCTGGCAATTGATTGTTGTTGGGTAAAAATTGATTGTTGTTGGCTTAGAATCAATTATTGAAGTTGATTGAATTTATCGTCGACTAGATTGATCTATTGATGAGAAGGTGGGTATGAGGGCTGATTATAATGCAGTGGTTGAGAAGACTGGCTAGGTTGTCCCTTATTATAGGCATAGTTCTAGTACTGGGGCCTATTTTGATAATTTTGTACTGATGGAGTTTGGATCTGAGCCTGAGTCTGTTATGATTTTTAAGAGAATTTAGAGTAGTTACTCCAATGCTGATTATATAAATTTGAAAGAAGATTATTAATCGGCTTAGAGTAGCCTTGAGTAGCTTGAATTATTCTTGGATAAAATATGAAAACTATGCAGTATGATGGATTGGGCTAGGTGATGTGAATTGTGCAGAAGATTGTTGACCTAAGATTAGGAGTAAATCTAATTTCTGAGCAAAAAGATCAACTTTATCTAATTTTTGGACTATTAGATTCAAATTAGCCATTTGATTATCAGGTTTAATATGAATCAATCATTCAATTAAGTTCAACTAAATTAGAAAAAATGATTTTCTATCGTGCATGTATTAGTGTAACCCTATGTATGGTTCAAAATTTTTTAGAATATTTTTTTAATATTTTTTATTATTTTATTCATTATTTTTAATTTAATTTAATTTAATTTAATTATTTTTTTTAATATTTTTTAGTTAGTTTAATTTAATTTTTATTTTATTCTATTTATTTTATTTTTAGAGCAGAAAGGAGAAGAAAGAAAGAAGAGTTCTAAAGAAGATGTCCTAAGAAGTTCTAGAACTAAGAAGAGAGAGAAGAATTAAGTTTAATTAGATTTGATATTGATTAGTAATCAAGTTGGTCAATTAATTCTGATAGGATTATCCTAGATCTAGATAGCTCCTAACTATTAAGATCACCTTCGAGCCCTCTAAGTGTAGGATCAGCTAATCAACTAGCTAGATAAATGTAAGGTCGGTGGGAGTCCCTCCGTTGCTTGCCTTAGACACCAATTATGCTTGGCCAGGTAAGCTAACGAAATCAATTAGAAACCACCTTCCTTCGAGCCCAATCATCTCTGAACTACTTTTCTGGACATCAGTCAAATTGACTAACCTTAACCTAGTTCAACTCTTAAGGTTCCTTATCCTATTGAGCTCGAGCTCTAAAGGCTGATGTTTAATTGATTTTAAAATTAAAGGCTTAGGTCAATGCAGGATACTGGTTGGTTGTTTGTGGGCCAAGAAAAGGGTGATCAAATTTCCACCTTATCTTGTTTAATTAGGTTGTGCTCTTAATTTGGTTTAATATGAATATGTATAAAAAATTTTCAATCAAAGGATTCTATGTAATTTAAACTAGATGCATGCAACTAATTAAATTCTGAAAGGCTTACCTTACCTCCAGCAATCACCAAAAAAAATAAAACTAATATGATGTATGCTCTAAGCAGTTAAAATTTCTGATCTTATTATAAAATTTTTAATTAGATTTAAATGAATATTTTTTTTAAAACTAATTTAAAAATAAAATAAATAAATAAATAAAATAAAAAGAAAAGAGAACTAGGGTTAGGATTGATCTCACCAAGCAAAACTTCTGGTTCCTTTTGTTCTTTAATCTTTTTTTTTATAAAATAAATAAAAAAATTAGCAAGTAATATTTATAAGAAAATAAAAATTTTATTTATAAAAAAATCAAAGAGATCAAAAATTTAATATTCGTGCCTTCCCCGGTAAAGGCGCCAAAAACTTGATCAGTTTGCCAAAATTATTTTTAATTTATTTAAAATAAATCAAAAAAATTAAAATCAAAAATCAAAAAATAATCTACAGTAATGGTGCCAAAAATTTGATAGGTACGCGATATTATCGTTAAGACACCGTATTTATCAGTTTAATTCAACTTCTTAAAATAATTAAAAATCCATAGATAGTAGTGAGTCGGGTCGAATCCATAGAGAAGATAGTATTTTTAGATTTGATATCATTGATTTTACAAAATTAAAAGAAAAGAGAAGAGTTTTGGGATTAAAAGTGAAGTCAAAAAATAAAATAAATAAAAATTAAAAGGTGCAGGAATTTAAATTTGGTACTAAGATTTATTAGTTAGATCTTAGCATCTACTTGCAATAAAATAAAAAGTAATAATTAAAGTATAGAAATTAAATTATAATAAAAATAAAAAGCATAAAATTAAAGAACATAAAAATAAATATTGTATTAAAAAGTTTATAATTTAAATACATAAAATAAAAAAATAAAATAGGCTAACCTCTGATCTTGGATCGACATTGGTGGAAAGATGGTGTAGAAGCTTAGCTCTTCTTCTCGGCATCCGTTGCTTTGAAGCTGCCATTAACCCATAGCCTGACTTCACCCTGTACCAAAGCTTCATCTTAATCTAAGATGTTTGTTTTGAAGGCCTGAGGATCCTTAAATAGATGTTGAAAGGCTGGAGGATTTTCCTCTAGGTAATGTGGGACTAAGGTTCATTTTAATCATGAAAATAGGAATAAATCCGAGTGAAATTCGAATTAAAATAGCTCCTGAACAAATTTTATTGAGTTCTTTTAATTCTGGCCGTCAAATGGTGACCCGATGCTTCCAAAAATATCAAAAATGGATGTGTAATGGCCTAGATCAAGTTGGATTAAATTCTGACCATTGGATCATGCTTGATGGAAAAAATTAAGCCGTTGATCACACACCAAAGAGTCTAACTGCTATCGGGAGCTTTCTGGACCATCGGATCGAAGTTGGAATCAAGCACTACTGTTCGATGGTGATCGGAGCGAAATCAGAAACTAAATCAGAGTTGGAATAAATCTTGACCATCCGATCTTGACCGTAAGCAACCACCACTGCACGATCGTGTATTTACTATTCCCATGGACCACATGGACCGACCGCACCGCACACCATAGCCAATCAGTACTCCTATTATCGAGTGAAAAGACCAGATTGCCCTATAAGCCATGATGGATTTTCTATAAACCCTTAAGGATCTAGGTCCACCGCATGGCAAGCTTTGATTCGCCCATTTTTACTGAGCTGGCAGTTCGCACTGTGCTGTAGACCGACGGATGGCTTCTGGGCTTGAGTCGGCTAGCATGGCTGGCTTGGCACATCGGCTTAGTCAGCTTGGCTTGGCGCGTTTGGACACGCTGACTACTGCGGCGTGGTAGCTTGAGCCGACTGAGTCATATGTTATTTTTCATTTAATTTTTTTTATTTTATTTCTTTAAAAATTCATATCTTTTCTATTTTAGCTCTATTTTATTTAAAACTTATTTCGTTATGATCAAAAAAATAAGCTCTTTCCATTGATATTAAAATTTAATTTTTTATTTTTATTATTTTTTTAATTAAATTTTTAATTAATAAAAATATGAATTTCTCAAAAATATGTATCAATTAATTATTAATTCTTAAAAATAAGCATAAATTAATTAATAAATTGATACTTTTATAGGTAAATTTATGGTACTTATCAGACATTCATTCACATGATGGATTGGGCTAGAACATATTGAATAAATCTCCTAATAATTAGAAAATGATGCGAATTATGTAGGAGATTGTTGACTTAGGGTTAGGACTTGCTCTAGTTTCTAGGCAAGAAAGTTTATTTTATTTATCAAATTTGAATCAACCTTAGGACTAGATTCTAGATGTTTAAATTCATGAATCTCTGCCCTGATTTGGTAGAAAGATAATGAGATATGATTAATTGAGTTTTCACTCTGGATTTCAAATAAAGTATAGGCTTCGTCCTCACTCTTGTTCATGAATGCACATCTACAAGATGCATCTACCATTTATCTGTATTGTTCTCCTAACCCTTTATAGAAAGCTTGGATAATTTGCCACTTAGCTAGACCATGGTGTGGACATTTTCTATGAAGTTTCTTAAGTCTCTCCCATGACTCGTGAATTTGTTCTTCTGAAAGCTAAGCAAATCCAGTGATAGGTTCGACCTATGGAATAAAATTTCTTAAGAAATTTATTTTATAATTCAGTCTAAGTTTTAATTAGTCTTCCTATTATGCCAAGTCAGTACTTGACTTTATCTTTTAATGATAAAAAAAATAAAATTAGTCTAAAGGCATCTTCAGTTAAATTTTGAATCCTCACTGTAGAGCAGATTTCTAAAAATTCATTCAGATGCTTATAAGAATCTTCATTAGTACTCCCATGGAAAGATGGGAGCATCCAGATTATGGTCGGCTTGATCTCAAAGTGGATAGCATGGATATTAGATAACTGGATACAAGTCGATGGATTATAGATAGAAAAAATAAAGTATTCCTTCATCTGCCTAGGTGGTTCTCTAAAATTTTCAACCATTTGGTTATTCGATTTAATACGATTCAGCCTTTCAATTTTATAGTTGAGTTCAACCAGATCAGGTAAAGCAATTTCTTACCGTGTATGTATTAGTGCAACCTTAATGTATGGTTCAAATTTTTTTTAGATTTTTTAATTATTTTTTTATATTTTATTATTTTTTTTAAATTTTTTAATATTTTATTTATTTAATTATAATTTAATTTAATTATTATTTTTAATAATTTTTAGTTAGTTTAATTTAATTTAATTTTTAATTTAATTTTTATTTTATTTTATTTTTGAAGGAAAAAAGGAGAAGAAAGAAGAGTTCTAAAGAAGAGGTTTTAAGAAGTCTTAGAGCTAAGAAGAGAGAGAAGAATTAATTTTATTCAGATTTAATATTGGTTAGCAATCAAGTTGGTCAATCAATCCTGACGAAGGATTATCCTAGATCTAGACAGCTTCTAACTACCAAGATCACCTTCAAGTATAAGATCAGCCAATCAACTGGCCAAATAAGTGTAAGGTCAGTGGAGTTTCCTCCATTGCTTGCCTTAGATACTAATTATGCTTGATCAGGTAAGCTAACAGAAGCAATTAAGTAATCACCTTTTTTTGGACCCAATCATCCCTAAACCACTTTCCTAAATAGTAGTTAAATTGACTAACCCTAAATCGGTCCAACTTTTAGGTTTCTTATCCTATTAAGCTCGAGTTCCTAGGATTGATATCTAATTGATTTTAATTTTAAAGGCTTAGGTCATTACAGGATGCTGATTGGTTATTTGTGGGCTAAGAAAGGGTGATCAAATCTCCACCTTATCTTGATTAATTTGGTTATGCCCTTAAGTTGATTTAAAGATGAATATGCATAAAAAAATTTTTAAGCAAAAGGTTCTATGCAATTTAAACTAGATGCATGCAATTTAATTAAACTTGAAGAGTTTACCTTATCTCTAGCATTCACCAAAATAAAAATAAAAATAAAACTAATATGATGCATGCTCTAAGCAATTAAAATTTCTAATCTTGTCATGAAGCTTTTAATTAGATTTAAGTAGATAATTTTTAATTAATTTAAAAATAAAATAAATAATAATTAAAAAGTTTAGTGTTTAGGATTGATCTCACCAAATAGGATTGGAAGCTTCCTCCTTGCCCTAATCTTTTTGCTCTTTTTTTTCTACAAAATAAAAAAGAAAAGTCAGTAAAAAAAATAAAAATTTATTTATAATTTATTTTATAAAAAAATTAAAAAATTAAAAAAATTAATATTCATGCCATCCCCAAAAATGATGCCAAAAACTTGATAGATCGTGATACAATCGTTAAAATACCATATTTATTAATTTAATCTGACTTCTTAAATTGATTAAAAATAGGTAGAAAGCAGTGAGTCGAATCGAATCCAAAGAGAAGGCAATATTTTAGTTTTGAAATCTTTGATTTTTAGAAAAGAAAAAAAAATTTGAAGTCAAAAAATAAATAAAGAGCAAAAATTAAATAGTGCAGTATAATAAACTTGATACTAAGATTTACTAGTTAGATCTTAGCATCTACTTACAGTAAAATAAAAAACAATTAAAATAAACTTATAATAAAAAATAAAAAATAATTAAAAATAAAAAAAAAATTAAAGTGCATAAAAATAAATTTTTCATTAATTTAAAAGTTCATAATTTAAATACATAAATTAAAAAAGATAAAAAAAATAAAATTTAGAAAAGCTAATCTCTGATCTTGGATTGATGTCGACGTTGAGATGGTGCAGAAGCCAGCTTTTTTTCATAGCACTCGTTGCCTTGAAGTAGCCTCTAACCCAAGCATGGCTCTAACCTTTACCAAACTCCTTCCCATGATTGAAGACAATGAGTTCTAGAGGCCTGGAGTCTTATTTATAGGTGTTGGAGGACTAGAGACTTTTTCTGCAGGCAATGTAGGACTAAGAGCCATTTTAATCATCAAAATAGAAAGAAATTCGAGTCAAATTCGGATTAAAAGGAGTCTTGGATGAATTCTACTGCTCTAAATGAAATCAAGCCATCAGATGGGATCAAACGGTCCAAGAAAAATACCAAAAATGAAGGTATAATAGCCCAGATCAGGTCGGATTAAATTCTAACCATTGGATCATGCGTAAGGAGCTTAATCACCATCGGAAGCTTCATTGACCATCTGATCATCGCCTGGAATGCATGCGGCTATTCGATTGATGTCTGGAAGCTGATTAAATTCAAATCAAAGAAGGAAAACCATCGATCATCGGATCTTGACCGGCATCAATCTGGATCGTAGGATGGTGCAATTCTTGTAGCTATGGACTACATAAATCGGTTGCACCGCACACCATAATGAATCAGTGCTTGTCTTTGCCACTAGAAATGATGAAAATAACCCGTGTGCCATGATAGTTTTTTTATAAACTCCTTAAGGATCTAGATCCGCCACATGGCAGGCCCCGGCTAGCTGACCTCTATTGAGCTGGCAGTCCATGCTTGGTTTCATGGACTGGCTAATCAGCTTCTGTGGTTGAGTCTGAAAGGAAATCCTGATTTTTCGGTCCAGGTTCGTCCAGATTTGATTAGATCAAGAGATATATTTCAAAAATTTTCTCTTGACCTTAATCAGATCTTGATATATTTCAGATCTGATTCTTATTATTTTAATAAATAAAATAAAAGAAGATAAATTAAATCAAATTCAATTTACCTGATTTGGGTAATCCTATTACCCTGTAGATGATCCTGATTGCAGCGGAAGGTTCTGGATCTTAGCCACGCAAGCGCCTGGCCTCTACCGGTATCCACTCGGGTTGGATCTGGAGAACCTCTTCTTCTCTATCACACCTCCAAAAATCAGATCTGGATCTGATCTGGAGGATCTTCAAAACTCTTTTGAAGATCTGCAGTCGTCCTTTTGCAGCAGCGCAGCCTTCTTGCTTTTGATCGCCTTTCCTTTGATCTGAATCGCACCAAACCAAGGTCCAAAACTCTTTTGGACGTGGAGAGCAAGGGGAGAAGAGAGTATGGCATGGAGAAGGAGGGGAGAGGCAGCCTTGGGGCGTGGGAAATCTCATTGAATTCACTTAGACTTAGGATCTGAGTTGGGCGCAGGGTCTTATTTATAGACTAAGCGTGATCCAACTCCTCTTCCTCTCCAACCAATCACAACCCTTTGTGAAATCAGATCTAAATCTGATTGGTTGGGAATAGAGACCCCTGGATTCCTCCTTAGAGGGCGCCTAAGACCAGTCAAACTTGGATTCTTAGTAGAACTCTGAATTGGAATCCAAAAGGGAGGTGGAGTCCTTGTCCAACAAGGACTCCTAGGCGCCTCCTACTTGGGCTCACGCCACCCTTGGCGTGCGCCCTCTCTCCTTGCCAGGTTCTGGCAGGGGGACAGGCCCCCACCAGCTCTCCAATAGGTGCATGACATGTGGTCAAAAGTCAAAGGGTCAATGGTCAACGTTTGACCAGTCAAAGGTAGACTTTTGACCAAAGTCAAAGAACAAGAAATGGCAGGTGACCAAAAATGGCAGGTAATGTCTTACAAATAAGACAACCTATTTCTGACTTGGACAACCTCCAGTCAGACCATATGAAGGCCTCTGATTGAGCACAAACTCCTTTGGCTCAGTCAGGACAACTTATTTATGATAGTAAAAGAAGAACGTTAGGTTCAATCGAGTGCTAGCACGATTTCCTTGAACCTAATTGAATCTCATTCAGATCAATTGAACTAGATCAGTTCAATTGATGATCACCAGATTCAAACCCTTGTTTGTGTGACCCAGTTAGGTTCAGTTCTGTATGGTAATGGGATATGTCATGATCTCTATCATAGACATCATCGAAACTCCTTTCGATGGATCAGAACTCTTCTGATTCGAACAGCTAGAATGATCGATCATCTAAATCATTCTAATTGCTCCCAAAATCCACCAGTGACACCTAGCAGTATATGGTGGCAACCCATCAGAGCTGAATGCGAACCTCTTGGTGCAGCTACCTGTGTGATTCAGTTCTTCTATCTTGAGCCCCGATCAGATTAGGGTTAAGGTGAACTCGTCAAACCCTAGTCTCTGTCATATGATGTAATCATTCGATTCGAGTCCAATGTGAAAATCTAAATAGAAACTCTTTCTATTATTTCACTCTACCATGGCCATGGATTTCTGGACTTGATTCTCATGATCATCATAGGGCTACTCCTCTACCACCGAGGTAGATAGATTCCATCTTGATGCAATCCAGTTCCTACAATGAACATGCTATAGCCAACATACACCTCAGGGTTCCATATGGCTAGGAGACCGAGTAATGGTGTAGTCAAACTATAACACCCTCAAGGTGAACTGCCGATGCATCTCAGGTCAAAGAACCAGACACACTACTGCAGCATCGAGTCAGTCATTGACGAGAAGGTAGACTCCCTAATGACTACTCGAGGTGGTCACGCTCAGTGCCCTCGTTCTCTAACGAGTACCTGTACTCTCGCTCCGGTGTCTCCACACCATAGACTCAAGACTCATCTACTAAAGAGAAGCGATTGTACACCAACCTTCCGGATCAATCACCATCCTCGTGATGATCCTATGGTCGGGAGCAATTTTATGAGTTAATAATGATTATTCATGTCTTAAATTTTCAACTCTTGAAAATATGAATTATCATTACCATTAACTCAAAGGATGTATCACAGACACTAAATACACATATGTGATAGAAAATAACCCATTTATTAATTATTAGTCAAAATTATAATTTTGCCCCTAGAAGTGTATTACAAGTGTCAGCCAATTCTGGCTTCTAGGGCACATATATCTAACAATCTCCCACTTGTCCTAAAGCCAATTGGCTACAAGTCTAAGTCCCATCTTCTCAAGGTGGGCTTCGATCTTCTGCTGGCCCAACGGCTTTGTAAGTGGGTCTGCCACATTATCTGCGGAGTTGACTCTCTTGACCTCGACGTAACCTTTCTCAAGGTAATCGCGGATGAGATGGTATCACCGTTTGCAAGGGCTTGGAACTCTTGGCATTACAGCACAAACAGTCTGCCAGATGTCGACTTTCGATCATCTATATCGGACATGAAGTCCGAGTCTGTGTATCCCTGGACTTGGAGTTCTCCGTTACCAAAGACCAATATCATATCCTTAGTTCTTCTCAAGTACTTAAGGATACATTTCACAGAAGTCCAGTGTTCTTCACCTGGATTTGACTGATATCTGCTTGTGACACTCACAGCATGGGCTATATCAGGTCGTGTACATAGCATGGCATACATGAGGCTCCCTATTGCAGAAGCATAAGGGATCTTGCTCATGCGTTCTATTTCCTCAGGTGTGCTGGGGCACATCTTCTTGGAAAGATGAATACCATGTCTGAAGGGTATTAATCCCCTCTTAGAGTTTTCCATACTAAACCTCTTTAGTACTTTCTCTATGTACATCTTCTGTGAAAGTCCTAGCATCCTATTCGGTCTATCCCTATAGACCTTAATTCCTAGAATAAAGGATGCTTCACCTAGGTCTTTCATGGAGAATTCCTTGGACAACCACATCTTGACTGATGTCAACATGGGAATATCATTCCCAATAAGGAGGATGTCATCCACGTACAATACGAGGAAGACAACAGCGCTCCCACTGACCCTTTTGAAAACACATGGTTCCTCTTCATTTTTGATGAAACCAAACTTTTTGATCACATCATTGAAATGAGTGTTCCAGCTCCGAGATGCTTGCTTAAGTCCATATATGGACCTTTGCAGCTTGCAAACCTTGTGATCAGTATCACTGGATGTGAAACCTAGCGGCTGTTCCATATAGATATCTTCCTCAAGATATCCATTTAGGAATGCCGTTTTCACGTCCATTTGCCATATTTCATAATCGAAATAGGCTGCAACAGGCAAGCAATGTGCGGATGGATTTTAGCATAGCTACTGGGGAAAAGGTATCCTGATAGTCAATGCCTTCACGTTGACTATAACCTTTTGCCACCAGTCTAGCCTTGAATGTCTCCACATTCCCATCTGCACCAATCTTTCTCTTGAAGATCCATTTACACCCAATAGGTACTATACCTTCTGGTGGATCTACCAAGGTCCAGACTTGGTTTGAGTGCATCGAGTCAATTTCTGACTGCATTGCCTCTAAGCCATTTCTCGGAGTCGATATCTGATATCGCCTCGTTGTAGGTTTTGGGATCATCACCATGAGCACCATTACCTACGAGGAACATTTCCTCTACATCCTCTGAAATAATACCTAAGTATCTTTCAGGGGGACGGGAAACTCTTTCCGATCTACGAGGTGGAGGAGGTAGTGTTCTTATTGGCTCAACCTGATTTGGTTCCACTTGGTCCTTAGCTCTTTCTGCTTGTGAGACTTTCTCATCAAGCTTAATCTGCTTTCCAATGCCGCTCTATCTTGAATAAACTATTTTTTTCAAGAAATATGGCATGTCGACTCACAATCACATTGTGGTCTTCTGGAATGTAGAAATAGTATCCTAATGACTCTTTAGGATATCCTATGAATCGAGCTCTGAAGGACCTAAACTCTAACTTGTCCGCTTGTTGTCTTTTGACATGAGCCGGACAACCCCAAATTCTGAGATGACTCAGACTTGGTTTCTTACCGTGCCATATCTCATACGGTGTGGTAGGAACGGTTTTAGAGGGAACCCTATTCAGTAGATAGATTGAAGTTAACAATGAATGAATGTCCCCAAAGAAAATCAGGGAGGTCTGTGAAGCTCATCATGGATCGAACCATATCCAATAGAGTCCGATTTCTCCATTCTGAAACCCCGTTGAGTTGAGGTGTTCCTGGTGGAGTCCATTGAGAGACTATGCCATTTTCCTTGAGATAGTCTAGGAATTCCCGGCTAAGGTATTCACCTCCTCGATCTGATCGAAGAACCTTAATGGGTTTTCCAGTTTGTTTTTCTACTTCATGTCTGAATTCTTTGAACTTTTCAAAGGCTTCAGACTTGTGTCTCATAAGATACACATACCCATACCTAGACAGATCATCGGTAAAGGTAATGAAGTAGACAAAATTGCCTCTAGCCGGCACATCAAATGGGCCGCACACATCAGTATGTACTAGGGCAAGGAGATCTGTGGCCCTCTCCCCATGTCCAACAAAAGGGAGTTTAGTCATTTTGCCTTGAAGACAAGGATTCACAAGTTGGATATGACTCAAAAGTCAATGGACTCAATAGCCCATTTTTCTCCAATTTGTTGATCCTATCTTCTGCTATATGACCTAATCTCAGGTGCCATAGATATCTGTCGTTTGGACTATCCCTAGGTCGTTTGGCATTCACGTTTTGCTCGATAGTTAGAACAGGTACATCAATATGTAGCTGATAAAGACCATTAATAAGGAAACCATTTGCAATTTTATTTCTTTCATAAAGAATGTTACAATGGTCCTTAAAGAAGGTGATCACATAACCTTCTTGTGCTAAGCATGAAACAGAAATCAAATTCCTGCTAGCTGCAGGCACAAAATAACAGTCTTTCAAAACTAAGTCTAAACCAGATGGTAATCGAAGAGGGTATGTTCCCACGGCTACTGCAGCAACTCTTGCTCCATTACCGATGCGTAGGATCATGTCTCCATCCCTCAGCCTCCTGCTATCCTCAAGACCCTGCATAGAAGTGCACAGATGAGCACTAGAACCAGAGTCAAGCACCCAACTGGATGCAGAAGAAACCGTAAGGTTAGACTCAATAACGAGCATACCTCCAGAAGGACCTTCCTTCTTGTTCTTCAGGGTGGCCAGGTAAGTAGGGCAGTTCCGCTTCCAATGGCCGTCGCTGTTGCAATGGAAACACTTTCCTTTGCCATCGGCCTTTTTCTTCGATTCTGCCTTCTTCTTCTTTGATCCTTCCACCTTTTGCTTTTTCACAGACTTCTTTTTCTTTCCATAAGACTTTCTTTTGGAAGAAGTCCGTTCCATAGCAAGAACTGAGCCTTTAGAACCTTTCATAGAAAGCTCAGCGGTAACCAGCATATTCATTAACTCGGCCAAGGAATTCTGAAGTTTATGCATGTGGTAATTCATGATGAATTGCCCATATGCATCAGTCAAGGATTGCAGAATGATATCATTCTGCAGGTCCAAGTCCAACTTCACACCGAGCTTCTCAAGCTCTTCCATGTCCTTGATCATTGTCAGACAGTGATCTTGGACTGACTGCCCATCACGCATCTTAGCCTTAAAAAGTCATTTCGTGACTTGATATTTGGCTGCGCGACTCTGTTCACCAAACATCTCCTGCAGGTGAGCCAACATTTGGCGAGCAGTCCCGATATCCTCATGTTGGCGCTGGAGCTCATCAGACATCGAGCCCAACATGTAATATTTGGCCTTATTATCTTCGTCAATCCATTTTTCCAGAGACGCTCTCTGTTCAACAGATGGACGGGCTGGTAATGTGGGAGGGTCCTGGTCCAAAACATGGGTTAACTTCTCGGAACCCAAAATAATTTTGTAGTTCCTGAGCCAATCTTTATAATTGGGTCCAGTCAGTCTATGTGTGTCCAGGATACGTGCCAATGGGTTGGACGCAGACATTTTCCTGTAGAGAGTCAAAGATTCTAGTTAGATACTGTAATTTTGACTTGACCAATTTGTTTAGGGATTTTATTTTTAAACAAATTAGCTCCCACTATTTTCTCGGATCCCTACACTCCCTCTGTAGAGATGCGAAAAATCTCCACGATTAATGATTTCTAGTGGGTGGTGCGGTCTCACCAACTGACTCATCACCTCACCTAACAGTTATTGGTGATGGGTTAGCCAATGAGTGAACAACTCTTGTTCAATGATTCTCTAATCATGGTGCACCCAAACTTGGTCTCTAATTCATGAATCTCACCGTATCCGGAATATTGATCCACTCCTTAGTTAAGTCAGACCCACCATTTGCATAGACTGGGTTCCTAATTGAGTCTCTCACCGTATCCGAAATATTGAGCCCAACTCATCCTCCAGCCCATAGCATCCAATGCCTAATAGACATGGTTGCATCTTCCCGGTGCAACTGAGCCACTGTATCCAGCCGAGAACAATCAACCCCGGGAAGGGCCCGCACATCTACAATGGTGGAAGACCTCAGACTTAATCTTTTCTTAGGGAGAATTGATTCAGGTCTCATTAAACTAGACTTGGCTTAGTCATAACAATTATGACTAACCTAGTGGCATGGGTTAGCTCGGATTATTGACCACCTCAGATCAGAACTGTGTCAACAGATATGGCCAGGTAAGTGAGACCGGTGGAAGGAATATGCCATTAACTCGTACAAGAATGCATTCAGGTCGAGTAGCTTCCAATTAAAAACCAGTCGGTCGTCTGTGCCAAACTTACCTTAGACACCAAATTGTTGAGTCCAGAACCAATTGGGTTAGCCTACAATCCAGACTCTAACCTCTGAGCCTAATTAGGTCTTGCTTGATCGTGACTCGATCTTGACCCAGACTTAATCCTATTAGGCTGGTCAATTTAAGCATTGTTGATCCCATCTAACCAACTCTTGATTCGGTTTGATCAACCGCTTAGACCTAATTGAGCTACCCAAGCCCGAACCCAGTATTATGAATATGTCTTAGATCTGAAATTCTCAATTTTAGACCTAATTAATATTCCATAAACTTAATTCTTAATTAAGTAGGGTTCATAAACAAAATATGCACAATAAATCCTAGGGTTTCAGGATCTAGGGTTTTGCAGAAAGTAAGTTTTGGGTTTCTGATTAAGGACGAACACGCAGCACCCCTACACATCATAAGAACACCCCATCGAATGGGAAGAGAGGGCCTTTAAACCCTTCTTCGTTCTTATGACCGGACGGCCAAGAGGAACGCCTTAATCAGGAACATTCAATACTACAAAACAATATCATATCTATATCATATATCTCATATATAAAGTAGATCTAATCATGGCATATTTTGCATACATCTCATGTATCAAATCATGCATATTTTCAGATCTAAATTATCTCATAATAATCTAAAAAATTAGATTTAAATTGATCTAATCAAAATAAATTCTAATCTAGACAATTATGTAGAACTATTCTACAACTAGTCTAGACATGCATCAATCATATCTCATATGATATTCAAAAATTAAATAATTTTTATTTGCTATTTTTTAGATGTTATTATAACACTTATAATATCAGAAAAATAGTAAATAAAAAGATCTAAAATATGATTTAATCAGATTAAATCAAAAATATGCAAGAATATTCTATAGAACTATTCTATTCTAGAACTAGTCATGCATATCTTCTAATCTTAGATCCAAATTATTTAATTTTAATTTTTTCTGATTTCAGATCTGATCACATCTCATGTGACATCTGAAATCAATTATTTTCTAATTAAAATAAATTTAAAATCAGATCTAAACAATTTTAGAACCATGGCTCTGATACCAGTTGAAGGGAAATCCTGATTTTTCCGGTCCAGGTTCGTTCAGATCTGATCAGATCAAGAGATATATTTCAAAAATTTTTTCTCTTGATCCCAATCAGATCTTGATATGTTTTAGATCTGATTCTTATTATTTTAATAAAATAAAATTAAAAAGATAAATTAAATCAAATTTAATTTACCTGATCTGGGTAATCCTATTACCCTGTTGATGATCCTGTTTGCAGCGGAAGGTTCTGGATCTTAGCCACGCAAGCGCCTGGCCTCTACCGGTATCCACTCGGGTTGGATCTGGAGATCCTCTTCTTCTCTATCACACCTCCAAAAATCAGATCTGGATCTGATCTGGAGGATCTTCAAAACTCTTTTGAAGATGAGCAGTCGTCCTTTGCAGCAGCGCAGCCTTCTTATTTTTGATCGTCTTTCTTTGATCTGAATCGCACCAACCAAGGTCCAAAACTCCTTTTGGACGTGGAGAGCAAGGGGAGAAGAGACTATGGCATGGAGAAGGAGGGGAGAGGCAGCCTTGGGGCATGGAGAAATTCTCATTGAATTCACTTCTTAATCTGAGTTGGGCGCAGGGTCTTATTTATAGACTAAGCGTGATCCAACTCCTCTTCCTCCCAACCAATCACAACCCTTTGTGAAATCAGATCTAAATCTGATTGGTGGGAATAGAGACCCCTGGATTCCTCCTTAGAGGGCGCCTAAGACCAGTCAAAGTTGGTTCTTAGAAGAACTCTAATTGGAATCCAAAAAGGAGATGGAGTCCTTGTCCAACAAGGACTCCTAGGCGCCTCCAACTTGGGCACACGCCTAGGGTGGCGTGCGCCCTTCTCCTTGCCAGGTTCTGGCAGGGGGACAGGCCCCCACCAGCTCTCCAATAGGTGCATGACATGTGGTCAAAAGTCAAAGTGTCAATGGTCAACGTTTGACCAGTCAAAGGTAGACTTTTGACCAAAGTCAAAGAACAAGAAATGGCAGGTGACCAAAAATGGCAGGTAATGTCTTACAAATAAGACAACCTTTTCTGACTTGGACAACCTCCAGTCAGACCATATGAAGGCCTCTCTGATTGAGCACAAACTCCTTTGGCTCAGACAGGACAACTTATTTATGATAGCAAAAGAAGAACGTTAGGTTCAATCGAGTGCTAGCACGATTTCCTTGAACCTAATTGAATCTCATTCAGATCAATTGAACTAGATCAGTTCAATTGATGATCACCAGATTCAAACCCTTGTTTGTGTGACCCAGTTAGGTTCAGTTCTGTATGGTAATGGGATATGTCATGATCTCTATCATCGACATCATCGAAACTCCTTTCGATGGATCAGAACTCTTCTGATTCGAACAGCTAGAATGATCGATCATCTAAATCATTCTAATTGCTCCCAAAATCCACCAGTGACACCTAGCAGTATATGGTGGCAACCCATCAGAGCTGAATGCGAACCTCTTGGTGCAGCTACCTGTGTGATTCAGTTCTTCTATCTTGAGCCCCGATCAGATTAGGGTTAAGGTGAACTCGTCAAACCCTAGTCTCTGTCATATGATGTAATCATTCGATTCGAGTCCAATGTGAAAATCTAAATAGAAACTCTTTCTATTATTTCACTCTACCATGGCCATGGATTTCTGGACTTGATTCTCATGATCATCATAGGGCTACTCCTCTACCACCGAGGTAGATAGATTCCATCTTGATGCAATCCAGTTCCTACAATGAACATGCTATAGCCAACATACACCTCAGGGTTCCATATGGCTAGGAGACCGAGTAATGGTGTAGTCAAACTATAACACCCTCAAGGTGAACTGCCGATGCATCTCAGGTCAAAGAACCAGACACACTACTGCAGCATCGAGTCAGTCATTGACGAGAAGGTAGACTCCCTAATGACTACTCGAGGTGGTCACGCTCAGTGCCCTCGTTCTCTAACGAGTACCTGTACTCTCGCTCTGGTGTCTCCACACCGTAGACTCAAGACTCATCTACTAAAGAGAAGCGATTGTACACCAACCTTCCGGATCAATCACCATCCTCGTGATGATCCTATGGTCGGGAGCTGTTTATGAGTTAATAATGATTATTCATGTCTTAAATTTTCAACTCTTGAAAATATGAATTATCATTACCATTAACTCAAAGGATGTATCACAGACACTAAATACACATGTGTGATAGAAAATAACCCATTTCATTAATTATAGTCAAAATTACAATTTTGCCCCTAGAAGTGTATTACAAGTGTCAGCCAATTCTGGCTTCTAGGGCACATATATCTAACAGAGTCAACTTTGATAACGCACCAGCTTGACTTGGCTTTGCGGCTTGGCTTACGAAACCGGCTGAGCCATTTTTTTTATTTTAATTTTTTTTTTAAAAATTATATCTAGTCTATTTTAGCTTCAATTTCCTTCAAACTTATTTCATTATGATCAAAAAATTAAGCTCTTTCCATTAATAATAATATTTTATTTTTTATTTTTATTATTTTTTAATTAATTTTTTAATTAATAAAAATATTAATTTTTTAAAAATATATAAAAATTAATCATTAATTTTTAAAAATAAATATAAATTAATTAATAAATTAATATTTTTATTGATAAATTTATAATAATTATCAATCCTCATAAAGTTCATATCCCTTCTGAAAGCCTCTTGGTCTTAGGCAACATTTAGGTTCCTCATCTCAGAAGAGACCTTGAACTCCTCCATGGTCTGGATCTTCATCTTCGAGATCTACCTCGAAGCTTGATCCTTCAGGTTGCTGACCTTAGTCTCAGCCTTCTTTCTTCTGTCCTCCTCTAAGGCCAAGCAGCCTTCAGTCCTGTCAAAGTGAGCTCCTCTTGTCTGAGCATCTCCCGCAGATCTTCAACCTCGATCGTCTTCTCCTTTAGGAGATACTTGGCCTCGACGGTCTTCCCCTAGAGGCGATCAATTTCAGCCTGAAGATCCTCTCGGGCTATCAGCACCTCCGACCTCAATTGATTCATCATTTTGATATGCATGAGTATTTGGTGACCCGACTGCATCAAATAAACTATGTTAAAAAAAAAAAGAAGAGAAAAAATCAACAGGACGACTACCTTGAGGAAGGTCCCGAGGGAATCCCAAATGAGCTACGTGTGGTCGAGGTTGGCCATCTAGTCCACCACCTCAGGCAGGGCAATTTATCAGTTAGATCTTGGACAAGGTTCGGGTTGCCGGTGGAGTCCTCTCTCGGATTGTCGCCGTCATCACCAGACCCGCGAGGGTGCACCATGCGGTGCACCTTCATAATGACCTTTTTTCCTTTCTTCTTCTCTCCTTCTTCCCTTCTAACAGGGAGCTGTGGGGCTAGGTCTTTGGCTGGAGGACTCGAGAGTGATGAAGGCACAGATCCCTCGGTAGTGGCACCAACCCTAGCAGTGGGGGCAGCTTTGGCAATGGCAGCGGCACAAGTAGGTGCTGCAAAGCTGGGGGTGTCCATCCTAACTTTCTTGGCAGCAGGCTCATCAAATGCGGTTTCTTTTTGTAGGTCTGGAGCTCCTTTGAAAGCATTTCAACGGCCTTAACATCTATCTCTGCCATAAAGATAAAGGCAAAATCAGAAAAAAAGAAAGAAAAAGAAGAAAAAGGAAAAAGCACACCGACTTCGATCGCGTACCTACTAGATTCAGAGGGCTAAATCCAAGGTTGAGCAAGGTTTGTTCTTTTATTAGCTTGAATATTAGAGAAATTTGGTAACCTCTGATTGTGGTGACTGACTCTTGGTCTGCATTCTCTAACCTTGGGGCTTGATGGACAAAATCCCTTAGATATCCCCAAGGTGGGAGTCCTAAGTATAGGATCGGGCAGGAGATAAAGATAAACATTTCTTTTCAATTATGGATGGAAGATGGGATGCCCTTAAGCAACCCCTTCTTACCAAACTGAGGGAATATACTATCATTCTTTAGCAGTAGGGTGATGCTTGAAAGTGAAAAAATTTTGAAAAGGAGAAATCATGGGCTGGACCCTGGTGGATATATAGAGAGCAAGGAATTCTATAATAAACCTAAAGAAATTTGAAACTACCGAGGCAAGGAAGATATTTAAGAAGCAAAAAAGGGCTACAATAAAGTCTAAAAGGAGAAGCCTTAATCCATCATGGAAGGCCTCCAGGTAAAGCAGAACCAACCTGAAGGAGGAGCATAAGTCCGACCACTTGAACCAAGAAGTTCCAGCTCGTACCCGGTAGGCACCCCGTATTGAATCCTAACTAGTGATAGGTCCTCGATGGTCAAAGAACAGAGAATGGATTCTAGTTTGAAGTCTAGCCAAGGTACTGCCATAGGCCCAATTTTCATCCTAACCTCGAGGTCATTAGGGTTTGGGTTGGTCGAACTCCTGGAACCACTTGATCGAAAAACCTAAGATGACATCTGGATCAAGCTAAATCAAATAAAATCCCTAGAGAAAAACTCAGAAAAAGGGGTAGTGGAAGCTCGAAAATGAAGTACAGTGGTGTCCACCTAGAAAAACTTGAAGAAATCCAAACAATATAAGAAAACTAAAAGTCAGGAGAACAGGGATGAATGACTGACCTAGAAAAACATGGAAAGAAGATCGGAAGGATGAAAGAGGATCGAAGAAAGATGCCGACAGTCAGAAAGTCATAGAAGGAGTAAGGGCGACAAGAATAGGAACACTCGAAGACAATGGGAGATGTAGGAAGAAGAAGAAGCAGAAGCCCAAGCAAAAGTAAGATACCGTAGATGAAGGGGGAAGAGTTTAAATAGGAAATCAGAGCCCAAGATGAAGTTATGATTACGGGACTTCATCAATCAACCCCAACCTACCGCATGTCTCACTCATGCCTGCCGCCTGGTGAAGCAGTAATTGCACTGTACATGGAGCTCCGCACCGAATGAGTTTTCAAGGGACTGCATCCATTCAAGACATTCAACATCAAATCATAGCACCAATTTGAAAAAGGATAAAAAGTTCTTTTCTCGAAGGCAGAAAACTATCCTAGAACATCAGCTGCAGTGGCTTTCTCGTACTCCTTTCATTTGAAATTCGAACTCAGAAGTAGGGAGATAAGTATTGGAGGTAAAGCTGCCCCTATGAATGTTCTTGCCCTAAGTCCTTGGTCGTCGACCTCCTTCCTATTGGGATTCATCGATCTCCTTAGTGATGAGTTCATGCTATGGAACCTTCCAAAAGTGCACGAAAGTTCGGCGATACAATCTCGAATAAGTGAAGGAGAATTACTATTATGCTAACTTTCTCCTCTGATTAAAAATGAATGGCAGGTTTAAAGCCCATCCACGCCCCTCCCAGATGATCCTCCTCTAGTCAAAATCCTCCCAGATGATCCTCCTCTAGTCAATCTACTTCCAAACAATCCTCCTCCAGTCAAACTCTTTTTGGATGATCTGCTCCAGTCAAACTCCTTCTAGACGATCCTCCTCTAGTCGTACTCCTTTCGGACGATCGTCCTCCAGTCATACTCCTTTCGGACAATCTTCCTCCAGTCGAACTCCTCCTAGATGAGCTACCTCAAGTCGAACTCCTTCTAGAGGACCTCCTCCAGTCGAACTCCTTCTGGACGATCTTCCTCTAGTCGAACTTCCTCCAGATGATCTCCTCCAGTTGAGCTCCTTCCGAATGAATTTTCTATGATCGATCTTCTTTCGAACAAACTCCTACTGACGACCTTCTTCTGGT
This sequence comes from Cocos nucifera, assembly GCA_006176705.1. Taxonomy (NCBI): domain Eukaryota; kingdom Viridiplantae; phylum Streptophyta; class Magnoliopsida; order Arecales; family Arecaceae; genus Cocos; species Cocos nucifera. Next base: position 7,220 of record QRFJ01007371.1, on the reverse strand, counting down.
CGATCTCCTCCTAGTCGCTCGAAAGAATGTCATTGTCCACATGAATTCAGTTGCCAACTTAATGTGAACCAACCTACATGCAGACGATCTTAAAAGAGTCCGAACTCCTCTAGAGCTATTATGACTTGAAGCTCTTCACTATTAGAGCCTATCCTATCCAAACTTTGACTATTTATCCCCAACATATTGGCACATTACGATAATAGACACCACTCTCGACTGGCAAGTCACGATAATGAACACCATCCTTCATAACAAACTTTACATGGTTTGAGTGGTCCACTATCAGACGGTTATAGCTATCGCTATTAGTTTGTTACACGCTCCATCGATAAAAGAGATCCTCTAGATATATTTTCTTTAAGCTCTCTTCTCCTTCTCGATACTCTTCTTGTTTATTTTTCTAAGCACTCCATTCTGGTTGGCCAAAAAATTGACTTAAGCATTGGAGGGTCTTCCCGAAGCCATCCACCTTTAGTTTGGATTTTATTTTCTAGGTTCCATCGACAGCCTCACCTTCTCCACTCCAGCTCTCTCTGGCATCCTCACGGATTTTCACAGCAATAGGTATTTTCATCAAATTTTCATATTTTTTGGATAGACATAATACGTTGCTAGACGTTAATCTTGTCTTGTGGATTCCATCAAATTAAAGAGTTTAATTTGATCATTAATTAGAAAGTATTCTAATTGATCAAATCGGGTTAGCTAGTTTTGACCTAAATCGGTAGGATTGAGTTCTAACCAAATTAGGTCAAATTGCATCCGGACCCACTGCTGGCTATATGTGGAATCCAATGGATCACACACAAAGAAAATTGATTAAGGGTCTAATTGGATTAGATCATATTTGTAAGTTGAACATGCTAGCACATGTTGCAAACCCTAGCACCTAGATTCGAATTGGATTCTTATTTGGGCTAATTAGATTGAATTTTGGTCAAATTAATTTTGATCATTAATTGGGTTAACCCTTGGCTAGTTAACCAAGGGATTGGGTGCCTAATACCAAAGTTCCATGTGCCAGAGAGTTTCTCTCTTAGCGCCTGGAGATGGCTTAATGCGTTGGACTCTTAGCGCATGGAATTAGTTAGCACCATTTTTCTTATCCATTTGTTTTTACATAGCAAATAATTATGTGGTTTTCAGATCTAAGAAGAGGCGCATAAGGAGTCCTTCTGCAGATTAAACACTTTGGTGTTTGTTTAAAAAAAATGGATGAGGTTGAAACTCCTAGCCATCCCTTCATTTAAATTGGTGCCCCTTGGACCAATTCCAAGGCGCCAAGGACTCTTGACCTATTCAATGGCCCCTACCATGCCACCATCTAAATTGGCACTCTCTTTGTGGGCCATTGGATGGCCAAAGGATTGATCCACACCATTAAAATTAATTATGCCTCATTTATGAATGTTGGTGTAGAATCTAGTTAATGCCGGATCGAGCTGGAGTTGAGGAAGAAGAGGTCGCCATCGATGATCTACAAAATAAAGTCCCACCCAAAGTTGGTGGTGGTGGCTCTGATAGGATCCTCTGACAATCAAGTCAGCTCTTCTAGCTAGCAAAAATGGAGTTCTCAAAAAAGAATTCAACAGAGTTTTGGAAAGGAAAAGAGAGCTTAGAGAAAATGTATTTGGAGGGTCCCTTTTTATAGATGGAGCCTATAGCAGATTGATAGTGATAGCCATAACCATTCGGTAGTAGGTCACTCGGGACCACGTGGGATTTGTTATAGAGAGAAGCATTGCCTATAGTAGACTAATAGTGACAACCGTAACCATCCGGTAGTGGACCGCTCGGTGCCACGTGAAGTTTGTTACGAAGAGAGGTACTATCTATAGTAGATTGATAATGATAGTCATAACCATCTAGTAATGGGCCGCTCGAAGCTACGTGAAGTTTGTTACAGAGAGAGGTGTCTGTTGTCATGATGTACTCGTTCATCGAGATTTAATAGTCAAAGTTCGGAGAAAGAAGATGTTGGTTGGTAAAGAGCTTTGACATACATCAATTTCAGAAGAATTCAGACTCCTAAAGGAAATACGACTAGAGAAGATCATCCAGAAGGAATGCTAGTTAAAATCTGAAAGTATTCCACTAGAGGAATCTGGATGAAGTTTGATTGATGGAGAAGTTCAGAAGAAGTCCGACTGATGGAGAAGTCTGACTGAAAGAAGTTCGAGAGGAGTTTGACTGAAGGAGAAGTTCGGATGAAGTTCGACTAATAGAGATGTTCGACCGCTGAAGGAGTTTGAAAGAAGTTCGACCATTGAAGGAGTTCGAAAGGAGTTTGGCCGTTGGAGGAGTCTGAGAGGGATTCGACCATTGGAGGAGTTTGGCTGCTAAAAGAGTCTGAAAGTGGTTCGACTGCTGGAGAAGTTCAAAAGGAGTTCGAAAGGGGTTCGACCACTGGAGGAGTTCAGAAGGAGTTTGAAAGGGGTTCGACTACTGGAGGAGTCCGGAAGGAGTTTGGCTGTTGGAGGAGTTCGAAAGAAGTTTGACTGCTGAAGGAGTTTGAAAGGGGTTCGACGCTGGAGAAAGACTGGAAGGAGTTGAAAGGTTCGACTACTAGAGAAGTTCGGAAGGAGCTCGACCACTAGAGGAGTCCAGAAGGAGTTCGACTACTAAAGGAGTCCGAAAGGAATTCGACCGCTGAAGGGAGATCGGAAGGAGTTCGAAAGGGGTTCGACCGCTGGAGGAGTCCGAAAGGAGTTTGGCTGCTGGAGGAGTCCAGGAGGGGTTCGTCTGCTGAAGGAGTCCAAAAGGGGCTCGACTGTTGGAGGAAGAATTTCAGATCCAAGCTCTTCCATTATTACTAGTTACATTAGGCTAAGCATCAAACTAGACTTTGACGAGAAAATGGTTTATCCCCAACAATAGTCTCCCTACTCCCGAGTTTGAAATTCGAAGAAAGGGAGGAAAAAAGATGTTTGGTCGAAGTCCAATCTCGGGTTTCCACGCTTGTTGCTTGTTGCAGATGCTGAGCTCATTATGGACGTCGGGCCTATTATGGACGTCGAACTAGGACATCTCTTGCAAACCAGGATAAGGTTCTATCTTTCGCATTTGACATAGTTAGGTTGTCGTGGAAAAATACATGTTAGGATTCTCTAATGAGCTTCTTCCTTCTCCATGTCTTTGGTCTAAGAGGTTCTGACTTTTGCTTATGTTAGGATGAGGTTCTCCTCCTATTCCAAATAGACTGTAGGAGCACATTAGGGCCATTATCGGGGTCTCTCCTTTCACCTCATCTAAAATGAACGGGGCCTTCGACTTTGCTCATGTTAGGACAAGATTCTTCTTCTGTTCCTAATGGACTGTAGGAACACATTAGGGCCATTGTCGGGGCCACTCTTCTCACCTCATCTAAAATGAATGAGGCCTTCGACTTTGTTCACATTAGGATGAGGTTCTTCTTCTGTTCCTAACAGGCTGTAGGGGCACATTACGGCCATTGTCGGGGCCTCTCCTTCTACCTCATCTGAAATGAATGAGACCTTTGACTTTGCTTATGTTAGGATGAAGTTCTCCTCCTATTCCTAATGAACTGTAGGAGGCACATTAGAGCCGTTGTCAGGATTCTCCCTCATCTCATCTAAAATGAATGAGCCTTCAACTTGGCTCCGTTATGATGAGGTTCTTTTTCTGTTTCTAATAGGCTGTAGAGGCACATTAGGGCCATTATCAGAGCCTCTCCCCTCATCTTATCTAAAATGAACGAGGCCTTCGACTTTGCTTATGTTAGGATGAGGTTATCCTCCTATTTCTAATGGACCGTAGGGGCACATAAGGATCATTGTCAGGGCCTCTCCTCTCATCTCATCTAAAATGAACGAGGCTTTCAAATTTGCTCACGTTAGGATGAGGTTCTCCTCTTATTCCTAACAGGCTATAGAGGCACATTAGGACCGTTGTCAGAATCTTTCTCTTCATCTCGTCTAAAATGAATGAGGCCTTCAACTTTGCTCACGTTAGGATGAGGTTCTTCTCCTATTCCTAATGGGCCGTAGAGGCACATAAGGACCATTGTCAGAGCCTCTCTCCTCATCTCGTCTAAAATGAACGAGGCCTTCGACTTTGCTCACGTTAAGATGAGGTTCTCCTTCTATTCCTAACGGGTTGTAGGGGCATATAGGACCATTGTCATGACCTCTCCCCTCATCTCGTCTAAAATGAATGAGGCCTTCGATTTTTTTCATGTTAGGATGAGGTTCTCCTCTTGTTCTTAATGGACTGTAGAGGAACATAAGGGCCATTATCGAGGTCTCTCTTCTCACCTCATCTAAAATGAATGAGGCCATCGACTTTGTTGACGAGGTTCTTCTTCTATTCCTAATGGACTATAAAGGCACATAAGGGCCACTGTCGGGGTCTCTCTTTTCATCTCATCTAAAATGAACGAGGCCTTCGACTTTGCTCATGTTAGGACAAGATTCTCCTCCTATTCCTAACATGACAATCAGAATGCAAATAGGCCATTGAATGGGCCTCTCCTCTCCTTCTATCTTAGGTAATCGGAGTTCTTCGACTTGCTCATGTTAGGATGAGGTTCTTCTTCTGTTCCTAACATAGAACTAGGGACACAAATGGGCCATTGAATGGGCCTCCCTCCTCTATCTTGAATGAGGTCTTCAACTTGCTATGTTAGGATGAGGTTCTCCTCCTTTTCCTAACATAGCACTAGGGGCACAGATGGACCATTGAATGGGCCTCTCTCCTCCTCCTGTCTTAAATAATCGAAGGTCTTCGACTTGCTCATGTTAGGACGAGGTCCTTCTCCTATCTCTATCATGGCAATAGAGGTACAAATAGATCGTTGAATGGGCCTCTTCCCCCCTCCTGTCTTAAATAACCAGAGGTTTTCGACTTGCTCATGTTAGGATGAGGTTCTCCTCTATTCCTAACATGGCAAATAATCAGAGGACTTCAACTTACTCATGTTAGGATGAGGTTCTCCTCCTATTCCTAACATAGCACTAGAGGCATAGATGGACCATTGAATGGGCCTCTCTCCTCCTCCTATCTTAAATAATCGAAGGTCTTCGACTTGCTCATGTTAGGGTGAGGTTCTCCTTCTATTCCTATCATGACAATAGGGGCACAAATGGGCCATTGAATGGGCCTCTACCCTCTTCCTGTCTTAAATAATCAGAGATCTTCGACTTGCTCATGTTAGAATGAGATTCTCCTTCTGTTCCTAACATAGAACTAGGAATATAGATGGGACATTGAATGGGCCTATCCTCTCCTCCTATCTTAAATAATCAGAGATTTTATACTTGCTCATGTTAGGACGAAGTTTTTCTTCTATTCTTAACATGGCACTAGGGGCACAGATGGACCGTTGATTGAGCCTCTCCCCTCCTCCTGTCTTAAATAACTGAAGGTCTTTGACTTGCTCATGTTAGGATGAGATTATCCTCCTATTCCTAACATGGACATTTTTAATTGATTCTTTTCTATCATCATATTATTTTTGCACCAAGAAATAATAATGTTGAGATGGAAGAGTTTTATTGAAGAGAAATTATTAATAGTATATCCTCAGAATTTTTGAATTTCAAGATCGTAGGAGCATTGTTCCTTCAAGCTCTTTCAAGCAATAAGCTTCGGATCAGACAACCTCCTTTATTTCATACGGGCCTTCCTAATTTGGGGCAACCTTTCCCTAGCTCTAAGATTGAGAGATGGCGGCTCGTCGAAGTACTAAGTATCCCACTCTGAACATTTCACCTCTGACTCTAGAGTTATAGTATCGGAACATCCTTGGTCTATAGGCCGCTATCCGAACCTGGGCTTTCTCTCTTTTTTCTTTCAGCAGATCGAGGTTGGTGAAGGAAAATCCTGATTTTCCGATCCAGGTTCATTCAGATCTGATTAGATCAAGAGATATATTTCAAAATTTTTCTCTTTGATCTATATCAGATCTGGGATGTTTCAAATCTGATTCTTATTATTTTAATAAATAAAATAAAATAAGAATAAATTAAGTCAAATTTAATTTATCTGATTTGGGTAATCCTATTACCCTATTGATGATCCTGTTTGCAGCGGAAGGTTCTGGATCTGGCCACGCAAGCGCCTGGTCTCTACCGATATCCACTAGGGATAATCTGGAGATCCTCTTCTTCTCTATCACACCTCCAAAAATCATATCTGGATCTGATCTGGAGGATCTTCAAAACTCCTTTTGAAGATCAGCAGTCGTCCTTTGCAGCAGTGCAGCCTTCTTGCTTTTGATCGCCTTTCTCTTGCCTGGATCGCACCAACCAAGGTCCAAAACTCCTTTTGGATGTGGAGAGCAAGGGGAGAAGGTGGTTTGGCATGGAGGAAGAGGGGAGAGGCAGCCTTGGGGCGTGGGGTTTCAATTCTCATCATAATCTGAGTTGGGCACAGGGTCTTATTTATAGACTGACTGTGATCCAACTTCTCTTCTTCCCAACCAATCACAATTCTTTGTGAAATCAGATCTAAATCTGATTGGTGGGAATAGAGTCCCCTGGATTCCTCCTTAGAGGGTGCCTAAGACCAGTCAAAGTTGGTTCTTAGGGAAGAACTCTAATTGGAATCCAAAAAGGAGATGGAGTCCTTGTCCAACAAGGACTCCTAGGTGCCTCCAACTTGGGCACACGCCAAGGGTGGCATGCGCCCTTCTTCCTTGCCAGGTTCTGGTAGGGGGACAGGCCCCCACCAGCTCTCCAATAGGTGCATGACATGTGGTCAAAAGTCAAAGTGTCAATGGTCAATGTTTGACCAGTCAAAGGTAGACTTTTGACCAAAGTCAAAGAACAAGAAATGGCAGGTGACCAAAAATGGCAAGTAATGTCTTACAAAATAAGACAACCTTTTCTGACTTGGACAACCTCCAGTCAAACCATATGAAGGCCTCTGATTGAGCACAAACTCCTTTGACTCAGACAGGACAACTTATTTATGATAGCAAAAGAAGAACGTTAGGTTCAATCGAGTGCTAGCACGATTTCCTTGAACCTAATTGAATCTTATTCAGATCAATTGAACTAGATCAGTTCAATTGATGATCACCAGATTCAAACCCTTGTTTGTGTGACCCAGTTAGGTTCAGTTCTGTATGGTAATGGGATATGTCATGATCTCTATCATCGACATCATCGAAACTCCTTTCGATGGATCAGAACTCTTCTAATTCGAATAGTTAGAATGATCGATCATCTAAATCATTCTAATTGCTCCCAAAATCC
>QRFJ01007370.1:0-33996 GCA_006176705.1 Cocos nucifera | reverse complement strand
TTTGACCAAAGTAAATAAGAACAAAAACAATGGCAGATGATCAAAAAATAGGGTTATTGTCTTATAAAATTAAAGACAACCTTCTCTAACTTGGACAACCCTCCAGTTAGACCATATGAAGGCCTCTGATTGAGCACAAACTCTGCTATTGGCTACGCAGTCAGGACAACTTATTTGGATGGAGCGTCAAAAGAAGGGAACTTAGGTTTCATCGCAGTGCTGCAGGATTTCTTTGAACCTATTATAATCTCATTCAGATCAATTGAACTAGATTATTGTTTCAATTGATTGATCACCAGATTCAAACCCCTTGTTGGATGACCTATTTAGGTTCAGTTTATATTGGTAATGATATGTCAGGATTCTCCTATCATTTACATCATCGAAACTCCTTTTCGATGGATCAGGAACTTCTTCGATTCAGAACAGCTAGAATATCGATCATCTTAAATTCATTCTAATGCCTCCCAAAATCCACCTGACACCTTGCAGTATGGATATGTGGACCCATCAGGCGATATGCGAACCTCTGTGCATGCTACTGTGTGATATAGAGTCTTCATCTTGAGCCCGATCAGATTAGGGTAAGGAAAACCTCAAACCCTTGTCTCTGTCATTGATATAACTTATTCGCATTCGAATCCAATGTAAAACCTAAAAGGAAATCTTCTATATCACCGCCATGCCATTAGGCTTGTAGACTTGATTCTTCATGATTATCATTGGCTGGCGCCTCTACCACCGAGGTAGGATTAGATCCATTCTGATGCAATCCTAGTTCCTACAATGAACATGCTATAGCCAACATTACACCTCAGGGTTCCATATGGACTAGAAGGATCCGATAATGGTGTATCGTTAGGTCAAACTATAATACCCTCAAGTAACTGCCGATGCATCTCAGATCGAAGAACCAGATACACTACTGCAAGCATCAGCATCATTGACGATGAAGAGACAGACTTCCTAATGGCTAAGTCGAGGTGGTCACGCTTAGTCCCTCGTTCTCTAACAGTACTATACTTTTCAGTTCCAGTGTCTCCACATGTCGTAGACTCAAGACCATCTGCTAAAAAAGAAGCGATCGTACATCCAAACCTTCCGCGATCATTATCACCATCCTCGTGATGATCTATGGTGCGAACTGTTTTGAGTTAATAATGATTATTATGTTCTTAAAAATTTTAAACTCTTGAAAATGATGGAATATTCATTACCTTGAACTCAAAGATGTAACACAGACACTTAAATACACAGGTTGATAAAAAATAACCCATTTATGATTATAGCGATAAATTAATAAATGTTTTGCCCGCCTGAAGGTATACAGGAGTGTCTAGCCACATTCTGGCTTCTGAGGGCACATATATGTCTAACAATCTCCCACTTGTCCTAAAGCCAATTGGCTATCAAGTCTAAGTACCATCTTCTTAAGTGGCTTCGGATTCTTTCTGGCGTTCTCAACGGCTTTGTAAGTGGGTCTCTCACATTATCTCGGAGTTGACTCTTCTTGACCTCACGAACGCTTTCTCAAGGTAATCCGATGATATGATATTCACCATTTGGCTTGGAAACCTCTTCCAGCACAAATGTCTGTCTCAGATGTCGACTTTCGATCATACTATCTATAGACATGAAATCTAAGCTGTTATCCCTCGGACCAGGAGTCTCCTTACTAAAGCAAACCAAGCTATCAGTTATCCTTAGTTTTTCTCAAGTTTACTTAAGAGATACATTTCACAAATCCATGATGTTCTTTACCTGGATTTGACTGATATTCTGCTTTTGCTACACTTCACAGCATGGGCCATATATCAGTCGTGTTACATAGCATGGCCATACATGAGGGCTCCCTTATTGCAGAAGCATAAGGAATCTGCTCATGCGTTCTATTTCGCTCAGGCTGTTTGCTGGGACACATCTTCTTGAAAGATGAATTACCTGTCTTAAGGTATTAATCCCTCTTAGAGCTTTCCATTACTAACCTCTTTACAGTACTTCCTCTATGTACGATCTTCTGTGAAAGTCGTAGCATCCTATGCGTCTATCCCTATAGACCTTAATTCCTAGAAATAAAGGATGCTTCACCTTTAGGTCTTTCATGGAATATCCCTTGGACAAACCACATCTTGACTCATGTTCAACGATGGAATATCATTCCCATAAGGAGATTCATCCACGTACCAATATGAGGAATGACAACAGCGCTCCCCATGACCCTTTGAAAACACATCGCCTCTTCGTCTTTTGGTGAAACCAAACTTTTATGATCACCATTCATTTAAACATGTTCCAGCTCCGAGATAGCTGCTTAAGGTCCCATATATGATCCTTGCAGCTTGCAACCTCTGTGATCAGTTATCACTGATGTGAAACCTAGCGGCTGTTCCAATAAGATAATCTTCCTCAAGATAGTCCATTTAGGAGAATGTCCGTTCACATCCTTTCCAATATTTCATAATCAAATAGCGCCTGAAGGCAAGCAAGTTGCGGATGGATTTTATCATAGCTACTGAGGAAAAAGTGTATCCTTCGATAGTCAATGCCTCGTAGTCACGTTGATCTATAAAACCTCTTTGGCCACCAGTCTAGCTTTGGAATTCTCCACATTCCCAATCTGCACCAATCTTTCTCCTTGAAATCCATTTACACCCAATAGTACTATACCTTCTTGTGGATTCTACCAAGTGTCCAGACTTGGTTTGAGTGCATCGAGTCAATTTCTAGCACTTTCATTGCCTCAACAAGCCATTTCTCGGCAGTCGATATTCTATATCGCCCTCGTATGTAGGTTTGGGTATCATCACCATAGGCCCATATATGAGGAACATTCCTCTACGTCCTCTGAAATAATACCTAGGTTATCTTTCAGGGGCATAACTCTTTCCGATCTACGAGGTTGAGAGGTGTATCTTATTGGCTCAAACCTGATTTGTCTCAATTGGTCCTTCATGCTCTTTTCACTTGTGAGCTTTCTCATCAAGCTTAATTGCTTTCAAACTCCACTATTCTTGAAATAAAACTATTTTTCAAGAAATTATGGCGACCTCACCAATCACATTGTGGTCTCTGAAATTGCAGAAATATATCCTAATGACTCCTTTAGGATATCTAGAATCGACCTCGAACGACCTAAATTACACTATGTCCACTTGTTGTCTTTTGACATAAGCCGGACAACCCCAAATATCTGAAGATACTCAGACTTGGTTTCTTCCTGACCCTATCTCTCACGGAGGTGTGTAGAACGTTTTAGAGGAACTATTCAGTAAATAGATTGAATTAACAATTGAGTTCTCCCCAAAGAAAATCTGGGAGGTCTGTGGATAGCTCATCATGGATCGAACCATATCCAATAGAGTCCGATTCTCCGTTCTGAAAACCCCCTTGATTTGAAGGTGTTCCCTGCGTGAGTCCATGAGAGACATGTCATTTTCTTAAGATTAGTCTAGGAATTCCCGGCTAAGATTTCACCTCCTCGATCTGATTGAAGAACCTTAATGGGAGTTTTCTAGTTTTGTTTTCTACTTCATGTCTGAATTCTTTGTTTTCCCAAAATGGGACCTTTTAGACTTTTCAGACTTGTGTCTTCATAAGATACACATTACCCATACCTTAAGACAGATCATCAGTAAAATAATGAATAACAAAATTGCCTCTAAGCCGGCACATCAAATGGGCCGCACACATCTGTATGTACTAGGGCAAAGGAGATCTTGGTGGCCCTCCCCCATGTCCAACAAAAGGGAGTTTAGTCATTTTTGCCTTGAAGACCAAGATCACAAGTTGGATATGGACTCCAGAAAGCAATGGACTCAATAGGCCAATTTTTCTCTAATTTGTTAATTCCTATCTTCTGCTATATGACCTAATCTCAGGTTCCATATATATCTGTCGTTGGACTACCCTCAGTCATTTGCATTTCACTTTTGCTCTGAATATTTAAAATAGGTACATCAATATGCAATTTATAAAACCATTTACAAGGAATACCATTTGGCAATTTTATTTATTTCATAAAGAAATGTTACAAGTTCCTTAAAGAAGGTGATCTCATAACCTCTGTGTAAGCATGAAACAGAAATCAAATTCCTGCTAGCTCAGACACATAATAACAGTCTTTTAAAACTAAGTCTAAACCAAGATGGTAATCGAAGAGGGTATGTTCCCATGGCTACTGCAGCAATCTTGCTCCATTACCGATGCGTAGGATCATGTCTCCATCCTCAGCTCCTGCTATCCTCAAGACCCTGCATAGAAGTGCACAGATGAGCACTAGAACCAGAGTCAAGCACCCAACGGATGCAGAAGAAATCGTAAGTTAGACTCAATACGAGCATACCTCCAGAAGGACCTTCTTGTTTCTTAGGGTGGCCAGTAAATAGGGCAGTTCCGCTTCCAATGGCCGTCGCTGTTTGCAATGGAAAACACTTTCCTTTGCGATCGGCCTTTTTCTTCGATTCTGCCTTCTTCTTCTTTGGTCTTCAATCTTTTGCTTTTTCACAGACTTCTTTTTTCTTCCATAAGACTTTCTTTTGGAAGAAGTCCGTTCCATAGCAAGAACTGAGCCTTTAGAACCTTTCATAGAAAGCTCAGCGTAACCAGCACATTCATTTAACTCGGCCAAGGAATTCTGAAGTTTATGCATGTGGTAATTCATAATGAATTGCCCAAATGCATCAGTCAAGGATATGTAAGAATATATCGTTCTGCAAGGTCCAAGTCCAACTTCACACCAAGCTTCTCAATCCTCTTCCTTGTCCTTGATCATTATCAGACAGTGATCTTGGACTGACTGCCCATCACGCATCTTAGCCTTAAAAAGTCATTTGTGAACTGATATTTGGCTGCAGCGACTCTGTTCACCAAACATTCTCCTACAGGTGAGCCAACATTTAGGCGACAGTCTCCGACCCGATATCCTCATGTTGGTGCTGAAGCTTCATCAAGACATTGAGCCCAACATGTAATATCTGGCCTTATTATCTTCATCAATCCATTTTTTCAGAGATGCTCTCGGTTCAACGAGGACGGCTGGTAAGGTGGGAGGGCTCGTCCAAAATATGTGGTAACTTTCTCTTGAACCAAAACAATTTGTAGTTCATGAGCCAATCTTTATAAATTGGGTCCAGTCAGTCTATGTGTGTCTAGGATACGTGCCAGTGGTTGGACGCAGATATTTTCCTATAGAGAGTCAAAGATTCTAGTTAGATATTGTAATTTGACTTGACCAATTTGTTTAGGGATTTATTTTTAAACAAATTAGCTCCTTACTATTTCTCGGATCCCTACACTCCCTCTGTAGCTAGAGATGCGAAAATCTCCGCGATTGATGATTTCTAGTGGGTGGTGCGGTCTCCCCAACTGACTCATCACCTCACCTAACAGTTATTGGTGATGGGTTAGCCATGAGTGAACAACTCTTGTTCAATGATTCTCTAATCATTGGGCACCCAAACTTGGTCTCTAATTCATGAATCTCACCGTATCCAGAATATTGATCCACTCCTTAGTTAAGTCAGACCCACCATTTGCATAGACTGGGTTCCTAATTGAGTCTCTCACCATATCCAGAATATTGAGCCCAACTCATCCTCCAGCCCATAGCATCTAATGCCTAATAGACATGGTTGCATCTTCCCGGTGCAACTGAGCCACTGTATCCAGTCGAAACAATCAACCCCGGAAGGAGGCCCGCACATCTACAATGGTGGAAGACCTCAGACTTAATCTTTTCTTAGGGAGAATTGATTCAGGTCTCATTAAACAGACTTGGCTTAGTCATAACATTATGACTAACCTAGTGGCATTGGTCAGCTCGGATTATTGACCACCTCAAATTAGAACCTGTGTCAACCGATATGGCCAGGTAAGTGAGACCAGTGGAAGGAATATGCCGTTAACTCATACAAGAAACGTATTCAGATCGAGTAGCTTCCAATTAAAAAAACCAGTCAGTCGTCTCTGCCAAACTTACGTTAGACACCAAATTGTTGAGTTAGAACCAATTGGGTTAGCCTACAATTCAGACTCTAACCTCTAAGCCTAATTAGTCTTTGCTGATCGTGACTCGATCTTGACCCAGACTTAATCCTATTAGCTGGTCAATTAAGCATTGTTGATCCCATCTAACCAACTTTATTCGGTTTTGATCAATCGCTTAGACCTAATTGAGGCTACCCAAGCCCGAACCCAATATTATGAATATGTCTTAGATCTAAATTCTCAATTTTAGACCTAATTTAATATCTCATAAACTTAATTCTTAAATTAAGTTGGTTCATAAAACAAAATATGCACAATAAATCCTAGGGTTTTAGGATCTAGGGTTTGCAGAAAGTAAGTTTTGGATTTCTGATTAAGGACGAACACGCAGCACCCCTACACATTCATAAGAACACCCATCGAATGGAAAGAGAGGCCTTTAAACCCTCTCTTTCGTTCTTATGACCGGCACGGCAAGAGGAATGCCTTAATCAGGAACATTCAATACTACAAAACAATATCAGATCTATATCATATATCTCATATATAAAGTAGATCTAATCATGGCATATTTTGCATACATCTCATGTATCATAATCATGCATGTTTTTAGATCTAAATTATCACATATTAATCTGAAAAATTAGATTTAAATTTATCTAATCAAAATAAATTCTAATCTAGACAATTATGTAGAACTATTCTACAACTAGTCTAGTCATGCATGTATTATATCTCATATGATATTTATAATTAAATAATTTTTATTTGCTGTTTATCAAATATTATTATAATACTTATAATATCAGAAAATAGTAAATAAGAAGATCTAAAATATGATTAATCAGATTAAATAAAGACATGCAAAAACTATTCTATAGAACTATTCTATTCTAGAACTAGTCATGGCATATCTTCATGTTCTTAGATCCAAATCATTTAATTTTAATTTTTCTGATTTCAGATCTGATCACATCTCATGTGACATCTGAAATCACTTTATTTTTTAATTAAAATAAAATTGAAATTAGATCTAAATAATTTAGATCCTGGCTCTGATACCAGTTGAAGGGAAATCCTGATTTCCCGGTCCAGGTTCGTCCAGATCTGATCAGATCAAGAGATATATTTCAAAATTTTTCTCTTGATCCCAATCAGATCTTGATATGTTTCAGATCTGATTCTTATTATTTTAATAAATAAAATAAAATAAGATAAATTAAATCAAATTTAATTTACCTGATTTGGGTAATCCTATTACCCTGGAGATGATCCTGGGAGCAGCGGAAGGTTTTGGATCTAGCCACGCAAGCACCTGGCCTCTACCGGTATCCACTAAGGTTGGATCTGGAGATCCTCTTCTTCTCTATCACGCCTCCAAAAATCAGATCTGGATCTGATCTGGAGGATCTTCAAAACTTCTTTTGAAGATCAACAGTCGTCCTTTGCAGCAGTGCAGCCTTCTTCTTTTGATCGCCTTTCTTTTGATCTGGAACGCACCCACCTAAGTCCAAAACTCTTTTGAACATGGAGAGGAGGAGGACATGTTTAGGCATGGAGGAAGAAGGGGAGAGGCAGCCTTGGGTGTGGGAAATCACTCTCTAATTGCATTCTTTTTAGGGTTGGGCACAAGGTCTTATTTATAGACCTCTTGTTGATCCAACTCCTCTTATTATCTCAACCAATCACACACCTTTGTGAAATCAGATCTAAATCTGATTGGTGGAATAGAGTCCCTGGATTTCTCCTTAGAGGGGCGCTAAGACCAGTCAAACTGGATTCTTAGTAGAACTCTGATTGGAATCCAAAAGGGAGGTGGAGTCCTTGTCCAACAAGGACTCCAAGGCGCCTCCAACTTGGATGACGCCAAGGTGGCGTGCGCCCTCCTCCTTGCCAGGTTCCAGCAGGAGGACAGGACCCCACCAGTTCTCCAATAGGTGCGTGACACGTGGACAAAAGTCAAAGTGTTCTATGGTCAACATTGACCAGTCAAAAGGTCAACTTTTGACCAAAGTCAAAGAACAAAAAATGGCAGGTGACCAAAAATGGCAGTAATGTCTATAAAATAAGACAACCTTTTCTAACTTGGACAACCTCTAGTTAGACCATATGAAGGCCTCTGATTGAGCACAAACCTTGGCTCAGTCAGGAAATATATTTGTGATAGTAAAAGAAGAACGTTAGTTCAATCGAGTGCTAGCACGATTTTCTTGAACCTAATTGAATCTCATTCAGATCAATTGAACTAGATTAGTTCAATTGATGATCACAGATTCAAACCCTTGTTTGTGTGACCCAGTTAGGTTCAGTTCTGTATGTAATGGGATATGTTCATGATCTCTATCATTGACATCATCGAAACTCCTTTCGAATGGATCAAACTCTTTCTGATTTGAACAGCTAGAATGATCATCATCTAAATCATTCTAATTGCTCCCAAAATCCATCAGTGACACCTAGCAGCAGTATATGGTGGCAACCCATCAGAGCTGAATGCGAACCTCTTGGTGCAGCTACCTGTGTGATTAAGTTCTTCTATCTTGAGCCCCGATCAGATTAGGGTTAAGGTAAACTCGTCAAACCCAGTCTCTGTCATATGATATAATCATTTGATTCGAGTCCAATGATAAAAACCTAAATAGAAACTCTTTCTATTATTTCACTCTGCCATGGCCATGGGCTTCAGGACTTGATTCTCATGATTATCATAGGGCTGCTCCTCTACCACCGAGGTAGATAGATCCCATCTTGATGCAATCCAGTTCCTACAATAAACATGCTATAGCCAACATACACCTCAGGGTTCCATATGGCTAGGAGATCGAGTAATGGTGTAGTCAAACTATAACACCCTCAAGGTGAACTGCCGATGCATCTCAGGGCAAAGAACCAGACACACTACTGCAGCATCGAGTCAGTCATTGACGAGAAGGTAGACTTCCTAATGACTACTCGAGGTGGTCACGCTCAGTGCCCTCGTTCTCTAACGAGTACCTATACTTTCGCTCTGGTATCTCCACACCGTAGACTCAAGACTCATCTACTAAAAAGAAGCGATCGTACACCATCCTTCCGGGTCAATCACCATCCTCGTGATGATCCTATGGTCGGGAGCTGTTTATGAGTTAATAATGATTATTCATGTCTTAAATTTTCAACTCTTGAAAATATGAATTATCATTACCATTAACTCAAAGGATGTATCACAGACACTAAATACACAGGTGTGATAGAAAATAACCCATTTTATTGATTATAGTCAAAATTATAATTTTGCCCCTAGAAGTGTATTACAAGTGTCAGCCAATTCTGGCTTCTAGGGCACATATATCTAACAATCTTAAGGACAATGACATAGTCTCACAATGGACTCCACCTGAAATGCCTCAACTCAACGAAATTTTAGAACAAAAAAATTGGACGCTATTAGATATGGTTCGATCAATAATGAGCTTCATGGACCTTCTTGAGTTTTTTTGGGGACATAGTTTGTTGACCGTTATATATAAACGAAAAACCTAGTTTTTCGGATCAGATTCATTCAGATCTGATTGGATCAAGAGAGATATTTCAAAAAAAAAATTTCTTAGTTCCAAATCAGATCTAAGACTTTTCAAATCTGATATTATTAATCTAATAAAATAAAATAAAAAATAAATTAAATCTAATTTAATTTATCTTGTTGAGAGTAATCTAATTATCTTGTGATGATCCTGATGTCTGCCTGAGGTTCTGGATCTAGCCACGCAAGTGCCTGGCCTCTACCAGTATCCACTTAGGTAGGATCTAGAGATCTTTTTCTTCTTTATCATCTCTCCAAAAATCAGATCTGGATCTGATTTTGAAGATCTTCAAAACTTCTTTTGAAGATGTGAGTTGTCTCTTGCAGCAATGCTGCTTTCTTCCTTTTTCTGTCCCCTTTTTCTTGCTTGGAAGGCACCAAACTAAAGCCCAAAAATTCGAGAACATGGGGAGGAGATAGAAGACTGAAGATGGCATGGAGAAGGAAGAGGGGCAGCCTTATGGTATGGGCAATGGATCAAGCTTCTTAGATCTTGGCACAAATACGATTTTTGTGGACCCTGTTGCACCATGCAGTGACACATCATCCTGATCAATCATAGCCTTTTTGTAATCAGATCTAAATCTGAGTGATGGAAAGACATCATCTGATCTAATCAGATGAGAGCCCCTCTGAATCATCCTTAGATGACACCAAGATTGATCAAAGACAAGTCTTTGGCACCACCTAGGTAGAAATCCCGAAGCTACTAGAGTCCCATCTATATGGGACTCCAGATGCTTTATCCATGCATGCATGACTCCCTAGGCATGCGCCCCTTATTCATCTACTTTTTAGTAGGTGGACTGGTCCAAAAATTCTCTCCTATGGATGCACAACATATGGGTAGATGTCTAAGTGTCAAAGATCAATGTTTGACCAAATGTCCGAAATAGGATTTAGCAGGTGATGGAAAATGGTAGGTGTTATCTCAAATTCATCTAATAAATTAAGACAATCCTTTTCTAACCTGGACAAGCTCCAGTCAGACCAAGTAAAGGTACCTAAGCGAGCCCAAACATATTTGACTCAGTCGAGACAACTTTTAATGATAATTAAAGGAGAACATTAGGCTCAATCGTGTGTTAGCACGATTTTCTTGAACCTAATTGAATCTTATTTAAATCAATTGAGCTAGGTTAGTCCAATTGATGATATCCATATCGAAACCCTTGTTTGTGTGACCTAGTTAGGTTCAGTTCCGTATAGTAATGAGATATATCATGATCTCTATCATCGATATCATCGAAACACCTTTCGATGGATCAGAACTTTTTCTGATTTAGATAACTAGTATGATTGATCATCTAAATCATTCTAATTGCTCTCAAAATCCACCAATGACACCTAGCAGCATATGGTGGCAGTCCATTAGAATTGAAATGAATCTCTCGGTGTAGTTACCTATGTGATTAAGTTCTATCTTGAACCCTGACAGGATTAGGGTTAAGGTAATCTCGTCAAACCCTAATATCCATCATATGATTAATCATTCGATTCAAGTCCAATGTGAAAATCTTAACAAAAACTCTTTCTATTATTTCACTCTACCATGGCCATGGGCTTATGGACTTGATTCTCATGATCATCATAGGACTTCTGATCTGTCGAGGTAGATAGATTCCCTATTGGTTCAATCCAATTCCTATAATGGACATGCTATAGCCAACATACACCTCAGAGTTCCGATGGCTAGGAGATCGAGTCATGATGTAGTCAAACTATAACACCCTCAAGGTGAACTATCGATGCACCACAGATCAAAGAACCAGACACACAACTGCAGCTTCGAGCCAGTCATTGACGAGAAGGTAGATTGCCTATTGACTACTTGAGGTGGTCATGCTCAATGCCCTCATTCTTTAATGAGTACCTACATCTCACTCTGGTGTCTCTACATCATAGACTCAAGACTCATCTATTATAAAAAAGTGATTGTACATCAATCTTTTGGATCGATCACCATCCTCATGATGATCCTACGGTCAGGAGCATTTTATGAGTTAATAATGAAAATTCATGTCTTAAATTTTTAACTCTTGCAAATAAGAATTATCATTGCCATTAACTCAAGGAATGTATCACAGACACTAAATACATATTATGATAGAAAATAATCCATTTTATTATTTATATCCAAAATTATAATTTTGCTCTTAGAAGTGTATAACAAGTGTTAGCCAATTCTAGCTTTTAGGGCATATATATCTAACAAACTCCTACTTGACCTAAAGCTAATTGGCTACAAATCTAAGTCTCATCTTCTCAAGGTGGGTTTTGATCTTCTGCTGGCCCAACGGCTTTATAAGTGGGTCTACCGCATTGTATGCGGAGTTGACTCTCTTAACCTCAACGTATCCTTTCTCGAGGTAATCGCAGATGAGGTGGTATTACCGCTCGATGTGTTTGAATTTTTGGTGAGACCTCGACTCCTTAGCAAGGGCTATGGCGCCACTATTATCGCGGTACAGAGGAATGGCATCTAATGGCATCACTTCGATCTCTATGGCAAACTTCTTATACCAGAATGTCTTCTTCGCAGCTTTTGATGCAACGATATATTCTTCTTCTATGGTGGAATGTACTATTACTGTTTGTTTGGAACTCTTCCAATTGACAGTACCATCATTATGCACAAACAGATTCTTAGATGTCGACTTTCGATCATCTATATCAGACAAAAAATCCAAGTCTGTATACCCTTGGACTTTGAGTTCTTCATTATCAAAAATCAAGAATATGTCCTTAGTTCTTCTTAGGTACTTATGGATACATTTCATAAAAGTCTAGTGTTCTTCTCCTGGATTTGACTGATATCTACTTGTGACACTCACAGCATGGGCTATATCAGGTCGTGTACATAAGATGGCATACATGAGGCTCCCTATTGCAGAAGCATAAGGGATCTTACTCATGTATTCAATCTCCTCTAGTGTATTGGGACACATTTTCTTGGATAGATGAATGCCATGTCTGAAGGATACCAAACTTCTCTTGGAGTTTTTCATGCTAAACCACTTTAGCACTTCCTCTATGTACATCTTCTATAAGAGACCTAGCATCCTATTCAATCTATCTCTATAGACTTTGATTCCAAGAATGAAGGATGCTTCTCCTAGGTCTTTCATGGAGAATTCTTTAGATTACCATATTTTAACTATGGTCAACATGGTAATATCATTCCTAATAAGGAGGATATCATCCACGTACAGTACGAGGAAGATAATAGCGCTCCCACTGACCTTTTTGAAAATACATGGTTCCTCCTCATTCTTGATGAAATCATATAATTTGATCACATCATTAAAATGAGTATTTCAGCTTTGAGATGCTTGCTTAAGTCCATATATGAATTTTTGCAGCTTGCATACTTTGTGATCAGTATCACTAGATGTGAAATCCAATAGCTCTTCCATATAGATATCTTCCTCAAGATATCCATTTAAGAATGCCATTTTTACATCCATTTGCCATATTTCATAATCGAAATAGACTGCAATAGCAAGCATTGTGTGAATGGATTTAAGCATGGCTACTAGCGAAAAGGTATCCTGATAGTCAATGCCTTCGTGCTGACTATAATCTTTTGCCACTAATCTAGCTCTCAATGTCTCTATATTTCCATCTGTACCAATCTTTTTCTTATAGATTTATTTACACCCAATATGTACTATACCTTCTGGTAGATCTACCAAGGTTCAGACTTGGTTTGAGTGCATCAAGTCAATTTCTGACTTTATTGCCTCTAACCATCTCTCAAAGTCAATATATGATATCACCTTATTATAGGTTTTGGGATCATCAACATGAATTCCATTACCTACGAGAAATATTTTCTCTACTTTCTCTAAAATAGTACCTAAGTACCTCTTAGAAGGATGGAAAATCTTTTTCGATCTTCGAGGTGGAGGAGGTAGTGATTGTATTAGCTCAACCTGATTTGGTTCCGAAAGGTCTTTAGCTCTTTGCTCTTGAGAGACTTTCTCCTCTAGCTTGATCTATTTTTTAATGCCGCCATCTTGATCTTCTATATGGAAGAGCTATTGTGATCTTCTAGAATGTAGAAATAATATCCTAATGATTCTTTAGGATATCCTATGAATCGAGCTCTAAAGGACCTATAATTGAACTTGTCCACTTATTATCTTTTGACTTGTGTCGGACAACCCCAAATTTTGAGATGACTCAGACTTGGTTTCTTACCATGCCATATCTCATGTAGTATGGTAGGAATGATTTTAGAAGAAATTCTATTCAATAAATATATAGCAGTTAACAAACTGTATCCCCCAAAAAAATTAGGAAGGTCTGTGAAGCTTATCATGGATCGAACCATATCTAATAGGGTCCAGTTCCTTCGTTCTGAAATCTCATTGAGTTGAGGTATTTCAGGTGGAGTCCATTAAGAGACTATGCCATTCTGCTTGAGATAGTCCAGAAATTTTCGACTAAGGTATTCACCTCCTCGATCTGATCGAAGAACCTTAATGGATTTTCTAATTTACTTTTCTACTTCATGTCTGAATTTTTTAAACTTTTCAAAAGCTTCAAACTTATGTCTCATAAGATACACATACCCATACCAAGATAAATCATCAATGAAGGTTATGAAGTAGATAAAATTATCTCTAGCTGGCACATCAAATAGGCCGCACACATCAGTATGTACTAGGGCAAGTAAATCCATGGCCCTTTACCTATGTCCCATAAAAGGGAGTTTAGTCATTTTGCCATGAAGATATGGTTCATAAATTGGATATGACTTGGAAGTCAATGGACTCAATAGACCAATTTTTTTCAATTTGTTAATCCTATCTTCTTCTATATGACCTACTCTAAGGTGCCATAGATACCTATCATTTGGACTATCCCTGGGTCATTTTGATTTTATGGCATTCACATTTTGCTCGATATTAAAAATAAATACATCAATATGTAACTGGTAAAGATCATTAATAAGAAAACCACTTATAATTTTATTTCTTTCATAAAGAATGTTACAATGGTCTTTAAGAAAACTAATTACATAGCCTTCTTATGCTAAACATGAAATAGAAATCAAATTCCTAATTGCTGCAAGCACATAATAACTATCCCTAAGTACTAAATCTAAACCAGATGGTAGTCGAAGAGGGTAGGTTCCTACGGCCACATTAGCAACCCTTGCTCCATTTTCAATGCGTAGAATCATCTCACCATCCCTCAACCTCCTGTTATCCTCAAGATCCTGCATGGAAGTGCATAAATGAGCACTAAAATCAGAGTCAAGCACCCAACTGGATGCAAAAGAAATTGTAAGGTTAGATTCAATAATGAGCATACCTCCAGAAGAATCTACCTCCTTCTTATTCTTCAAGGTGGCCAGGTATGTAGGATAGTTCCGCTTTCAGTGGCATTCAATGTTGCAATGAAAATATTTTTCTTTGTCAGGGGTCTTCTTCTTCAGCTCTGCCTTCTTTTTCTTTTCTCCTTCCACCTTCTGTCTTTTCATAAACTTCTTCTTCTTTCCAAAAGATTTTCTCTTGAAAGAAGTTCATTCCATAGCAAATACTGAGCCTTTATAATCTTTCATTGAAAGCTCTGCAATAACCAACATGTTCATAAGCTCGGTCAGAGTATTTTGAAGTTTATTGATATGATAGTTCATGATGAACTGCCCATATGCATCAGTCAAGGATTGCAGAATTATATCATTCTGTAGATCCAGGTCCAACTTCACTCTGAGCTTCTCATGCTCTTCCAAGTTCTTGATCATCATCAGACAATGATCTTGGACTGATTGCCCATCATGCATTTTAGCCTTGAATAGTCATTTAGTGATCTAATATTTGGCTGCACAACTCTGTTCACCAAACATCTCTTGCAGGTGAGCCAACATTTGGTGGGCAGTCTTGATATCTTCATGTTGGAATTGAAGCTCATCAGACATCGAGACTAATATGTAATATCTGGCCTTGTTATCTTGGTCCAACCACTTGTCAAGAGATGCTCTCTATTCAGCAGATGGACAAGCTGGTAAGATGGGGGGATCCTGATCCAATACATGAGTTAACTTCTCAAAATCCAAAATGATTCTAATGTTTCGGAGCCAATCCTTATAATTGGATTTGATCAGTCTATGGATATCCAGGATACGTGCTAGTGGGTTGGATGCAAACATTTTGATTTTTCCTATAGAGAGTTAAAGTTTCTAGTTAGATACTGTAATTAAGACTTGATCAATTTATTTAGGAGTTTAATTTTTAAACAAATTATCTCCCACTATTTTCTTAGATCCCTACACTTTTTTTATAGAGATGCGAAAATCTCCACTATTATAGATTTCTAATGGATGGTGCAGTCCCACCAACTGACTCATCACCTCACCTAACAGTTATTGGTGATGGGTTAGCCAATGAGTGGATAACTCTTATCCAATGATTCTTTAATCATGGTGCACCCAAACTTAGTCTCTAATTCATGAATCTCACCGTGCCTGAAATATTGATCCACTCTTTAGTTAAGTTAGACCCACCATTTGCGCAGGTTGGATTCCTAATTGGGTCTCTCACTGTATCTAGAATATTGAGCCCAATTTATCCTCCAGCCCATAGCATCCAATGCCTAATAGACATGGTTGCATCTTTCTCGGTGCAACTGAACCACTGTATCCAATCGAGAACAATCAACCCCGAGAAGGAGCCGCATATATCTATAATGGTGGAAGACCTCAGACTTAATCTTTTCTTAGGAGAATTTGATTTAGGTCTCATTAAACTTAGACTTATCATAGTCATAACAATTATGACTAACCTAGTGGCATGGGTTAGCTCAGATTATTTGACCACCTCAGATCAGAACTATGTCAAAAATATGGCCAGGTAAGTGAGATCGGTGGAAGGGATATGCCATTAACTCGTACAAGAATGCATTCAGTTGAGTAGCTTCCAATTAAAAACCAGTCGATCGTATCTGCCAAACTTACCTTAGACACCAAATTATTGAGTCAGAACCAATTGGGTTAGCCTACAATCCAGACTCTAACCTCTGAGCCTAATTAGGTCTTGCTTGATCGTGACTCGATCTTGACCCAGACTTAATCCTATTAGGTTGGTCAATTTAAGCATTGTTGATCCCATCTAACCAACTCTTGATTCGGTTTGATCAACCGCTTAGACCTAATTGAGCTACCCAAGCCCAAACCCAGTATTATGAATATATCTTAGATCTGAAATTCTTAATTTTAGATTTAATTAATATTTCATAATCTTAATTCTTAATTAAGTTTAGGGTTCATAAATAAAATATGTACAATAAAATCCTAGGGTTTCAGGATCTAGGATTTTGCAGAAAGTAAGTTTTGGATTTCTGATTAAGGACGAACGCGCAGCACCCCTACACATCATAAGAACACCCCATCGGATGGAAGGAGAGGGCCTTTAAACCCTTCTTCATTCTTATGACCGGACGGCCAAGAGGAATGCCTTAATCAGAAATATGCAATACTACAAAATTAGTTAGATCTACATCATATATCTCATATATAAAAATTGATCTAACGATAAACATGTTTTGCATACATCTTCATGTACCATATCATGCATATTTTTAGATCTAAATTATCTCATAATCATCTAAAAAGTTAAATTTAAATTAATCATATTAAATTAAAATCTATTCTAGATAATTATGTAGAACTATTCTACAACTAGTCTAAACATGCATTCATCATATCTCATATGAACAAAAATCAAATAACTTTTTTTTCTATTTTTTAGATTTTATTGTAATATTTATAACATCAAAAATAGTAAATAAATAGATCTAAAAATTATAACTTAATCAAATTAAATTATGATCATGCTAGATTATACATAGAATAATTCTATTCTACAACTAGTCATGCATCTTATACAATTTAGATCTAAATTATTTAATTTTTTAATTTTTTTGATTTTAGATCTAATCACATCTCATATGATATCTAAAATTATCTAATTATTAGATCAAAATTAAAATAAAATTATATCTAATGGAAAATATAATCTGGCTCTGATACCAATTGAAGGAAAACTTAGTTTTTTGGATCAGATTCGTTTAGATCCGATTGAATCAAGAGAGATATTTTAAAAAGTTTTCTTTTTAGATCTAGATCAGATCTAAGATTTTTCAGATCTGATATTATTAATAAAATAAAATAAAATAAAATAAAGAATAAATTAAATCTAATTTAATTTATCTTGTTGAGGATAATCTGATTATCCTGTGATGATCCTGATGTCTGCCTGAGGTTCTAGATCTAGCCATGCAAGTAGCTAACCTCTATCGATATCCACTTGGATAGAATCTGAAGATCTTCTCCTTCTTTATCACCTCTCCAAAAATTAGATCTGGATCTAATTTTGAAGATCTTCAAAACTTCTTTTAAAGATGTGAGTTATCTCTTACAGCAGTGCTGCCTTCTTCCTTTTTCTGTCGTCTTTCTCTTGCTTGGATCGCATCAAACTAAAGTACAAAAATTCTTAAACATGCATAGGAGAGAGAAGACCTAAAGATAGCATGGAGAAGGGAGAGGGGCAGCCTTGTGGCATGGGCAATGGATCAAGCTTCTTAGATCTTGTAGTAGACATGATTTTTATAGACACTGTTGTGCCATGTAGTGCCACATCATCCCGACCAATCATGGCCTTTTATGTAATCAGATCTAAATCTGATTGGTGAGATGACATCATCCAATCCAATTAGATAAGAGCCCCTCTAAATCATCCTTACATGGCGCCTTCTATATGGAACTCCAGATGCTTTATCCATGGCGCATGCCTCCCTAGGCATGCACTCCTTATCCATCTACTTTTTAGTAGGTGGACTGGTCCAAAAATTCTCTCCTATGGATGCATGACACATGGATAGATGTCTAAGTATCAAAGATCAATGTTTGATCAAATATCCAAAACAAAATTTAGCAGGTAATGAAAAATGGCAGGTGTTGTCTCAAATTTATCTCATAAATTAAGATAATCCTTTTCTGACCTAGACAAGCTTCAGTCAGACCAAGTAAAGATACCTGAGTGAGCTTAAACATATTTGGCTTAGTTGAGATAACTTTTAATGATAATTAAAAGAGAACATTAGGCTTAATCGTGTGCTAGCATGATTTTCTTGAACGTAATTGAATCTTATTCAAATCAATTAAACTAAGTTAGTTCAATTGATGATATCTAGATCGAAACCCTTGTATGTGTGATTCAGTTAGGTTCAGTTCCATATGGTAATGAGATATGTCGTGATCTCTATCATCGACATTGTTGAAATACCTTTCGATGGATCAGAACTTTTTCTGATTCAGACAACTAGTATGATTGATTATCTAAATCATTCTAGTTACTCCTCAAAATCCACTAGTGACACCTAGCAGTATATGGTGGCAAACCATTCAGAAGCTAAAAATGCGAACCTCTTGGATGCAGCTACTTGTGTGATTAAGTTCTTCTATCTTGAGCCCCGATCAGGATTAAGGGTTAAGGTGAATCTCGTCAAACCCTAATATCCATCATATGATGTAATCATTCGATTCAAGTCCTAATGTGAAAATCTTAATAGAAACTCTTTCTATTATTTCACTCTGCCATGGCCATGGGCTTATGGACTTGATTCTCATGATCATCATAGGGCTTGCTCCTCATACCTACCGAGGTAGATAGATTTTCATCTTGATGCAATCCAAGTTCCTACAATGAACATGCTATAGCCAACATACACCTCAGGATTCCATATGGCTAGGAGACCGAGTAATGGTGTAGTCAAACTATAACACCCTCAAGGTGAACTGCCGATGCATCTCAGGTCAAAGAACCAGACACACTACTGCAGCATCGAGTCAGTCATTGACGAGAAGGTAGACTCCCTAATGACTACTCGAGGTGGTCACGCTCAGTGCCCTCATTCTCTAACGAGTACCTATACTCTCGCTCTGGTGTCTCCACATCGTAGACTCAAGACTCATCTACTAAAGAGAAGTGATTGTACACCAACCTTCTAGATCAATCACCATCCTCGTGATGATCCTATGGTCGGGAGCATTTTATGAGTTAATAATGAAAATTCATGTCTTAAATTTTCAACTCTTAAAAATAAGAATTATCATTGCCATTAACTCAAGGGATGTATCATAGACACTAAATATACATTATGATAGAAAATAATCTATTTTATTATTTATGGTTAAAATTATAATTTTATCCTTAAAAGTGTATAACAAGTGTCTGCCAATTCTTGCTTCAAGGGCACATATATCTAACAATATATCTATTGAATAGGGTTCCATCTAAAATTGTTCCTACCATATTGTATGAGATATGGAATGGTAAGAAACCAAGTCTGAGTCATCTCAGAATTTAGGATTATCCAACCCATATCAAGAGATAACAGGCAGATAAATTAGAGTCTAGATCTTTTAGAGATCGATTTATTGGATATCCTAAAGAGTCATTAGGATATTTTTTCTATCTTCCGAAAGATCATAGTATGATTGTGAGTCGATATGCCATCTTTCTTGAAAAATAGTTTATTCAAGATAATGACATCGAAAGACATATTAGGATCGAGGAAAAAGTCTTCCAAGAGCCACGAGCCAAGGAACCTATGGAACCCAATCGAATTAAGCCAATCCAATCACTACCTCTTCCACCTTATAGATCAGAAAGAATTTTTCATCCCCCTAAAAGGTACTTAGGTACTATTTTAGAGGATGTAGAGAAAATATTCCTTATAGAAAAGGGGTTCATGGTGATGATCCCAAAACCTATGATGAGACGATATCAGATATCGACTTTGAGAAATTGTTAGAGAAAATGAAGTCAGAGATTGACTTAATGCACTTGAACCAAGTTTAGACCTTGGTAGATCCACCTGAAGGTATAGTACCTATTGGATGTAAATGAATCTTCAAGAGAAAGATAGGTGATGATGGAAATGTAGAGACTTTCAAAGCAAGACTTGTAGCAAAAGGATATAGTCAGCACGAAGGCATTGACTATCATGATACTTTTTTGCCAGTAGCCATGCTCAAATTCATCTGCACATTGCTTGCTATTACAGCCTATTTTGATTATGAAAATATGGTAGATGGATGCGAAAATGACATTCTTAAATAAATATCTTGAGGAAGATATCTATATGGAACAGCCACTGGGTTTTACATTCAGTGATACTGATCATAAGGTCTGCAAGCTGCAAAGATCCATATATGAATTTAAGCAAGCATCTCGGAGCTAGAATGCTTATTTCAATAATGTGATCAAATTATTTGGATTCATCAAGAATAAAGAGGAGCCCTATGTTTTCAAAAAGATCAGTGGGAGCATTGTTGTCTTTCTCATACTGTACGTGGATGATATTCTTCTAATTGGGAATGATATTCTCATGTTGACTATAGTCAAAATGTGGTTGTCTAAAGAATTCTTCATGAAAGACCTAGGAGAGGCATCCTTTATTCTAGAAATTAAGGTCTATAGAGATAGACCAAATAGGATGCTGGGTCTCTCATAGAAGATGTACATAGAGGAGGTGCTAAAAAAGTTTAGCATGAAAAACTCCAAGAGGAGATTGGTGTCCTTCAGACATGGCATTCATCTCTTCAAGAAGATGTGTCCCAACACACCTAAGAAGATTGAATGCACAAGCAAGATCCCTTATGCTTCAATAATAGGAAGCCTCATATATGCCATGCTATGTACACGACTTGATATTGCCCATGCTGTGAGTGTCATGAGCAGGTATTTGTCAAATCTAGGTGAAGAGCACTAGAATTCTGTGAAATATATCCTTAAGTACTTGAGAAGGACTAAGGATATGTTTCTAGTCTTTGGTAATTGAGAACTTTAGATCCAGGGGTATGTAGATTTGGATTTTATGTCCGATATAGATGATCGAAAGTCAACATCTGAAAGTTTGTTTGTGTGCAATGGTGGTGCTATCAGCTGAAAGAGTTTCAAGCAGATTGTGATAGCAGATTCCACCATGAAAGTAGAGTACATTGCTGCATCAAAAGCTGCAAAGGAGGCATTTTAATACAAGAATTTCACCACAGAGCTCGAAGTGATGCCATTAGATGCCATCCCTTTATATTATGACAATAACGGTGCCATAGCCCTAGCTAAGGAGCTGAGGTCTCATCAAAAATCTAAGGACATCGAGCAACGATACCATCTCATCCATGATTACCTTGAGAAGAGATACATCGAGGTCAAGAGAGTCGATACTGCAGATAATATGGTTGACCCGCTGATAAAGTCATTGAGCCAGTAGAAGATCAAAACCCACCTTAAGAAGATGGGACTTAGATTTGTAGTCAGTCAGCTTTAGGTCAAGTGAAAGTTTGTTAGATGTTTGCCCTAGAAGTTAGATTGGCCA
Source organism: Cocos nucifera (assembly GCA_006176705.1). Classification (NCBI taxonomy): domain Eukaryota; kingdom Viridiplantae; phylum Streptophyta; class Magnoliopsida; order Arecales; family Arecaceae; genus Cocos; species Cocos nucifera. The sequence continues at coordinate 12,059 of QRFJ01007370.1, read as the reverse complement.
TCACTTGTAATATACTTCTAAGAATAATTTTATAATTTTAACTATAAATTAGTAAATAGGTTATTTTCTATCATAGTGTATATTTAAAAGTGTCTATGATACATCCTTTGAGTTAATGGTAATGATAATTCATATTTTTAAGAGTTGAAAATTTAAGACATGAATTTTCATAATTAACTCATAAACTGCTCCTGACCGTAGGATCATCATGAGAATAGTGATCAATTTGGAAGGTTGGTGTACGATCGCTTTCTTAGGATAGAGTGAGAGTGTGGGTACACGTTAGAGAACGAGGGCACTGAGCATGACCACCTCGAGTAGTCATAAGAAAGTCTATCTTCTCATCGATGACTGACTCGATGCTGCAGTGGTGTGTCTGGTTCTTTAATCTGAGGTTTATCAATAGTTTTCCTTAAGGATGTTATAGTTTGACTACACCATAACTCAATCTCCTAGTCATTTTAAATCCTGAGGTGTACGTTGGCTATAGCATGTTCATTGTAGAAATTGGATTGAACCAATAGAAGATCTATCTATCTCGATAGATGAGAAGTAGCCCTATGATAATCATGAGATTGAGTCCATATGTCCATGGCCATGGCAGAGTGAAGATGATAGAAATTGTTTCTATTAGGGTTTCACATTGGACTCGAATCGAATGATTAATTCCTATGATGGCCATTGGGTTTGATGAGTTCACCTTAACCCTAATCTTGTAGGGGCTCAAGATAGACGAACCCAATCACATAGGTAACTATATCGATAGGTTTGATTTTAGTTCTAATGGATTGTCACTATATACTGCTAGGTGTCACTAGTGGATTTTGGAAGAAATTAGGATGATTTTGATGATCAATCATTCTAATTGTATGAATCAAAAAAATTCTGATCCATCGAAAGATGTTTCGATGATATCGATGATGGAGATTGTGACATGTCTCATTACTATACAGAATTGAATCTAACTAGGTCATATAAATAAGAGTTTAGGTTTGGATGTCATCAATTGAACTAAGATAGTTTGATTGATTTGGATTAGATCTAATCAGGTTCAAGATAATCGTGCTAGCACATGATTGAGCCTAACTTTCTCCTTCTGAAATCCTTCTGATTCATTACAACCAAGTTAAATTTGATTTGACTTATTCTTGTATTTTGAATGGATTTATTTTTATCTAGCTAGAACAAGTCTAGATCAGGTTAATTATAGAAATTAAATCCATTCATAGTCAAATTGGAATAGGGTCAAAAGTTGACTTATTTAAGAGAATTGAGGGTCACAATCAGAAGCTTCTAAAAATTTTTTTAGAAATTATTGTGATCTAATTTTTGGATATATGATAGAGCATGAGTTATATATTGGGTGTTCCAATTTTTTTGATTTTTGGAGGTATCTAGACTGAGTTATCATAGAGTTTGATTTGGATCAAACTCTTGAAGGAAGAGTCCTAGGTGTAGCAGACTCTTCCTTATCTACTCATGCCGATACCTTTTTGAATCATTTTTGCCAAAAAAAATAGATGAGATCTGATGGATTTTTGTGGAGAATATGTCCTAGAGTCCTAATGATAAAATAAAGAAGTTAATTTTGTCAAAAGGGACTCTAAGTAGGCATTGGACATAAAAGCCTTTCTCATGTCAAAGTGCATTCAATGCAAGAAATAGTTTTCCATGCCCAAAGCCTACTATCCCTGATATCCCATGCCCCCTCTATCCTCTCTCTTCTTCTCTTCTACAAGCCTAAAATGTTAGGCACAAATCTGAGAAGAAGGTCCAATGTTTTTGGCATAATATTAAGGATCTATGCGATGGTGTTCGTGTGCCGGACGAGCTACCTTCAAAAATAGTTTTGAAGATTCTTCAGATTAGATCCAGATCTAATTTTTGGAGAAAAGATTCATGAGGAGAAGACATTCAGATCCTATTCGAGTGGATACCAGTAGAGGCCAAGCGCATGCGTGGCTCCTTTCAGAACCTCAGAAATCAATGGGATCATTGTAGGATAATTAGATTATCCAATCAGATACTTTAAATTAAATTTGATTTAATTTTAATTTTTATTTTTTAATATCAAATCATCATGATTAGATCTAGGAACTCTTAGATCTGATTGGATCATTTAAAAAGTTTTAGAAAAAATCTTCCTTAGATCTGTACGATCCTGCGGTGGAAAATAATATTTTTTCTTCAACTAGCACTCGAAAGAAGCCAATCGGGATTGGGGCCTTGTGTGGATGATCTGTAGAGGCTAGATGCACTATGTGGCTGCATCATGATAAGTGGACCTCTCCGACGGTATTTGAATTATGGTGATGGACTATCCACTTAAGGTAATGCATTCTGAACACATAAAGCAGTAAAAATTAGTTTTACTATAGTTGCTATTTTTTATTTTTAGATATGCATGCATATATAATACATTAGATCCTGTAGGATATAGGATTTTTAGATTAGATCTATAGCTCTTATTATTAATTAGATTAATAATAGTTTTTGCTGTATATATTTTTTGAAAATTTTTTTAAAAAGTAGAGCTAGAAACCCTGCATGCTTCCTTCATAATCGATTTGGAATAGCCTTATGCAGCTTGCCCTTATTCTTGAATGAAAGATGAAAATTATGCATCTATGGAACATTCACTCACATGATGGATTGGGCTAGCATAAATAGAATAAATCTCCTGATAATTAGAAGGTGGTGTGTATTGTGCAGGAGTTTGTTGATCTAGGGTTAGGAATTGATCCAATTTCTAAGCAAGAAGGTTGACTTTATTTATTAAGTTCATATCAGTCTTAGAACTTGATTCTGGATGTTTGATCTCATATATTCCTATCCACTTTTGGTGAAGAATCAACCTTTCATAGGATGATAATGAAGCATGATTAATCAAATTTTTATTTAGGATTTCAAATAAGGTATAAGTTTCATCATCACTTTGCTCATGAATGTACCTCTATAGGATGCATCTATCATTTATCTATATTGCTCCTAAGTCCTCATAGAAAGTTTGAACGATTTGCCACTTAGATAAACCACGGTGTGGGTATTTTTTAAGAAGTTTCTTAAGTCTGCCACATGACTCATGAATTTATTCCTTTGGAAGCTGAGGAAATTCAGTGATGACTTACCTCATGGTGTTGGTTAAGCCTATGGGATAAAATTTTTTAAAAAATTCATGTTGTAATTCAGTCCAATTTTGGATTGGTCTTTCTATTATGCCAAGCCAGTACTTGGCTTTATCTTTTAATAAAAATAAAATAAAATTAGTCTAAGAGCATCATCAGACAAATTTTGGATTTTCACCATAGAGCAAATTTCTAGAAACTCATCTAGATGCTTACAAAAATCTTCATTGATATTTCCATAGAAAGATGGGAGCATCTGAATTATGGTCAACTTGATCTCATAGTAGGTAGCATGGATATCAAGTAACTGGATAGAAGTCAATGGGTTATAGGTGGAAGAAATAAAATATTTCTTCATCTACCTAGGTGATTTTCTAAAATTTTCAGCCATTTAACTATTGGATTTAACATGGTTCAACTATTCAATTTTATGATTATATTCAACTAGATCAAAAAAAGTGATCTCTTATCGTGCATATACTAGTGCAACTCTAACATGTGGTTCAAAATTTTTTTAAATTTTTATATTATTTAATTATTTTTATTATTTAATTATTTTCTATTTTTTATAATTTATTTATCCTTCTATAATTTTATTTATTATTTTTAATTTAATTTAATTTAATTTAATTTTTGGAGGAAAAAAGAAGAAGAAAGAGAGAAGATTTTTAAAGAAGAGATCCTAAGGAGTTATAAAGCTAAGAAGAGAGAGAAGAATTAATTTTAATTAGATTTGATGTTTAGTTAGCAATCAAGTTAGGCAATCAATCATGACTAAGGATTGTCTTAGATCTAGATAGCTCATAACTGCTAAGATCATTTTCAAGCCCTCCAAGTTAAAAATCAGCTGCTCAACTGGCTAGGTAAGTATAAGATTGGTGGGAGTCACCTCGTTGCTTTTTATAGATATTAATTATCTTGGCCAGGTAAGCTAATAGAATCAATTAAGTAACCATCTTCCTTTAAGATGCAGTCCTCATATCACTTGCCTTAAACACTAGTCAAACTGACTAATCCTAGCATGATCTAACTCTTAGAATTTTTTATCCTAATGAGCTCAAGTTTCTAGGGTCGATGTCTAATTGATTTTAATTTAAAGGCTTAGGTCAATGCGGGATGCTGGTTGGTTGTTTGTGGGCCAAAAAAGGATGTTGAAATTTCTACCTTATCTTATTTAATTGGGTTATGTCCTTAAATTGATTTAAAGATGAATATGCACAATCACTTTCAGACAAGAGATTCTATGCAACTAAATTAGATGCATCAAACTAATTGAAGTTGAGATGCTCACTTTGTCTCCAATGATCGCAAAAAAAAAATTAAATCCAATATGATGGATACTCTAAGCAATTAGAATTTCTACTCTTATCAAGAGATTTTTAATTAAATTTAATTAGATATCTTTTAAATTAATTTAAAAATAAAATAAATAATAATAAAAAATTTAGAGTTAGGATTGATCTCACCAAGCAAAATTCAAAGCTATCTTTCTTCTCCTATTTTTTTATTCTTTTTATTTTTTTTATAAAATAAATAAGAAAAAAGTTAATAAGAAATATTTACAAAAAATGAAAAAGAACATAAATTTTATTTATAAAATTTTTTATAAGAAAATCAAAAAAATCAAAAAATAGTGTTTATGCCATCCCCGGCAATGATGCCAAAAATTTGATAAGATCGTGATGTTGTCGTTAGCACACCATATTTATTAATTTAATTTTAAATTCTTAAAATAATTTAAAAATACCTAAAAAGCTATGAGTTGAATCGAATCTATTGTTGTAGAATCTGGTTGACGTTGGATCGAGCTGGAGTCAAGAAAGACGAGGTCGCCGCTAGTAATCTGCAAAATAAAATTTCGTCCGGAGTTGATGGTGGTGGCTCCGATAGAATCTTCCAACAATCAAGTCAGCTCTTTTAGCCAACAAAAATGGAGTGCTTAAAAAATAGTTCGACAGAGTTTCGAAAAGGAGAAGAGAGCTTAGAGAAAATGTATCTGAAGGATCTCTTTTTATAGATGGAGCTTGATTGATAGTGACGGCCATACCATTCGATAGTGGGCAGCTCGGAGTCGTGTAGGGTTCAGTACGGAGAGGAAGGTGTCGTCAAACTGATAGTGACAGCCATAACCATCCGATAGTGGGCCACTCGAGGCTGCATGGAGTTGGTCATGAAGAGAGGTGTCCGTTGTCATGATATGGCCATTCATTGAGATTTAATAGTCAAAGTTTGGAGAAAGCAGGCATTGGTTTATGAAGAGCTTTGACGTACATCAATTCTAAAGGAGTACGGCTCTTGTAGAAATTGGATTGAAGGAGAAATTTGAAAGAAGTTTGGCTCCTATAGAAATCTGACTAAAGGAGGAGTCCAAAAGAAGTTTGGCTCCTAAAGAAATTCGACTGAAGGAGAAGTTCGAAAGTAGTTCGGCTCCTATAAAAATTTGACTGAAGGAGAAATTTGGTAGGAGTTTGGCTCCTAGAGGAACTTGACTGAGGGAGAAATCAAAAAGAAGTTTGACTCTTAGAGGAGTCCGACTGAAGGAGGAGTCCGAAAGGAGTTTGACTCCTGTAGACATCCATCTAAAGGAGAGATCTAGAAGAAGTTTGGCTCCTATAAGCACCTGACTGAACGAAAAGTCCAGAAGGAGTTTGGTCGTTTGACGAGTTTGGCTGCGGCTCGACCATTGAGGAGTTTAATTGACTGAAGAAGCTCGGCTAAGGTTTGGCTATCGGAGGAGTTCGGTTGGGGTCTAAGCACTAGAGGAGAATTTTTGATCGAAGCTCTTCCATGATTACTGGTTGCATTAGGCTAAGCATCAGGCAGAAGTTCGGTGGGAGTAGGGTTTATTCCTAACAATAGTCTCCCTCAATTTTGAATTCGAAATTCGAAGGAAGAAAGTACAAAAAAGATGATTGCCAAAGTCCTCTTCCGGGCTCTGCACCAGTTCAGATTGAAGTTTGAAGAAGATCCTATCTCCATCCGAGGTTGAAGAAGATCTTATCTTTTATTGATGTAGAAGCTCGAGGGAGATCTTATCTCCAGCCAAGATTGAAGGAGATCTTATCTCCTATTTATGTAGACATTGAAGCTTGGAGGAGATCTTATCTTCAGCCATGGTTGAAGGAGATCTTATCTCCATTGATGTAGAAGCTCAGCTCGGGAGAGATCTTATCTCCAGTCGAGGTTGAAGGAGATCTTATTTTCTATTGATGTAGATGTTGAAGCTCGGAGGAGATCTTATCTCCAATCGAGGTTGAAAGAGATCTTATCTCCTGTTGAAGTTGAAGCTCGAGGAGATCTTATCTCCAACTGAGGTTGAAGGAGATCTTATCTCCTATTGATGTTAGAAGCTCGGAGGAGATCTTATCTCCAATCGAGGTTGACGGAGATCTTACCTCCTATTGATGTAGAAGCTCGGGGAGATCATAACTCCAGTCGAGGTTGAAGGAAATCTTATCTTCTATTGATGTAGAAGCTCGGAAGAGATCTTATCTTCACTCAAGGTTGAAGAAGATCTTATATCCTATTGACATAGATGTTGAAGCTCGAGGGAGATCTTATCTCCAATTGAGGTTGAAAAGAGATCTTATCTTCTATTGATGTAGAAGCTCGAGGAAGATCTTATCTCCAGTCGAGGTTGAAGGAGATCTTATCTCCTATTAACGTTGATAGTTGAAGCTCGAGGAGAGATCTTATCTTCTAGTCGAGGTTGAAAGGAGATCTTATCTCCTATTGATGTGACGTTGAAGCTCGGGAGAGATCTTATCTCCAGTCGAGGTTGAAGAAGATCTTATCTCTTTTTAACGTAGAAGCTCATGGAGATCCTATCTCCAACTGAGGTTGAAGGAGATCTTATCTCCTGTTGATGTAGAAGCTTAGGGGAGATCTTATCTCCAACCGAGGTTGAAGGAGATCTTATCTCCTATTGACGTAGATATTGAACTCGAGGAGATCATATCTCTAGCCGAGGTTGAAGGAGATCTTATCTCCTGTTGATGTACAAGCTCGGAGGAGATCTTATCTCTAGCTGAGTTTGAAGGAGATCTTATCTCCTATTGATGTTGACGTTAAAGCTCGAGAAAGATCTTATCTTCAGTCGAGATTGAAGAAGATCTTATCTCCTGTTGACATAGACTTTGAAGCTCGGAGTAGATCTTATCTCCAGTCGAGATTGAAGGAGATCTTATCTCCTATTGACGTAGAAGCTTGGGAGAGATCTTATCTCCAATCGAGGTTGAAGGAAATCCTATCTTCTATTGATGTAGAAGCTCGGAGGAGATCTTATTCTAGCCGAGGTTGAAGGAGATTTATCTCATGTTGATGTAGAAGCTCGGGGGAGATCTTATCTTCAGTCGAGGTTAAAGAAGATCTTATCTTCTGTTGATATAGATGTTTGAAGCTCAGGAAAGATCTTATCCCCAACCGAGGTTGAAGGAGATCTTATCTTCTGTTGATATAGAAGCTCAAGAAGATCTTATCTCTAGCCGAGGTTGAAGGAGATCTTATCTCCTATTGACATAGATGTTAAGCCCAAGGGAGATTTATCTCCAGCGAGATTGAAGGAGATCTTATCTCCTATTGACATAACATTGAAGCTCGGAGAAGATCTTATCTCCAGCGAGGTTGAAGGAGATCTTATCTCCTATTGATGTAGAAGCTCAGAGAAGATCTTATCTCACGCCGAGGTTGAAGAAGATCTTATCTTCCGATTAATATTGAAGCTCGAAAAGATCTTATCTCTAATCAAGATTGAAGGAGATCTTATCTCCTGTTGACGTTGACATTGAAGCTCGGGAAGAGATCTTATCTTCTGTTGAGGTTGAAGCTCGGGAGAGATCTTATCTCCAATCGAGGTTGAAGGAGATCTTATCTCCTGTTGAAAGACGTTGAAGCTCGGAGAGAGATCTTTATCTCCAATCGAGGTTGAAGAAGATCTTATCTCCTGTTGACATCGACGTTGAAGCTTGGAGGAGATTCTTATCTCCAACCAAGGTTGAAGGAGATCTTATCTTCTATTGACGTCGACGTTGAAGCTCGAAAAAGATCTTATCTCCAGTCGAGGTTGAAGGGATCTTATCTCCTGTTGACATAGACTTTGAAGCTAGAAGAGATTTATCTTAGTCGAGGTTGAAGAAGATCTTATCTCTATTGATGTAGACTTTGAAGCTCAGGAGAGATCTTTATCTCCAATCGAGGTTGAAGAGATCTTATCCCTTGTTGTTTCGGGCATAATGGGCCATTCGGGCCTTTTCTCTCATCCTGTCTAAATGAACGAGGTTTCAGCTTTGTTCACATTAGGATGAGGTTCTCCTCCTATTCCTAATGGACTATGGGGCACATAAGGGCCATTGTCAGGGCCTCTCCATCTGGTTAAAATGAATGAAGCCTTCGACTTTGCTTGCGTTAGGATGAGGTTCTCCTCCTATTCCTAATAGGCTATGGGGGCACATAAGGGCCGTTGTCAGGGCCTCTCCCCCATCTCATCTAAAATGAACGAGGTCTTCAACTTTGCTTGCATTAGGATGAGGTTCTCCTCCTATTTCCTAACGGGCTGTGGGGGCACATAAGGGCCATTGTTAGGGCCTCTTCCTCCATCTCATCTAAAATTAATGAGGCCTTTCAATTTTGCTCATTAGGATGAGGTTCTCCTCATATTTCTAATGGACTATGGGGGCACATAAGGGCTGTTGTCAGGGCCTTTTCCTCCATCTCATCTAAAATGAACGAGGCCTTCAACTTGCTCATGTTAGGATAAGGTTCTCCTCCTATTCCTAACATGGCCACTATTGATTGCTTTTTTTCTATCATCAGATAGTTTCTGCATCGAGAAACAATAATGTTGAAATGAAGGAGTTTTATTGAAGAAAAATTGTCGGCAGTACATTCTCAGTTCTCTGAGTTTCAAGGTCATTGGAGTGTTGTTCCTCTGAGCTTCTTTGAGCAATAAGTTTTGGGCCAAATGACCTCCTCTATTTCATGTGGGCCTTCCCAATTCGAGGCAAGCTTCTCCTAATTCTGAGGCTGAGAGATGGCAGCTTGTCAAAGTACTAAGCCCTCCCTAGAGATAGCATTGATGATGTCGGAATGTGGTAGATCTCCTTGTTGTTCCTCCTTCATTGGTGGTTCTAGCTGCGGTAGCACCATTGGTTTGCTTCAAACTAGCATCTATGGAGCATTGAGGGGGGCATAGTTGCGAAACCTTTAGGGGGAAACTTCTTCACACCCTTCCATCGGAGTTTTTTTGATGATGAGCTCGAGGAGGAGTTCGAGCTCACTTGCACTCGGAGGGAGTCCGTGAGCATGGTCAAACTTCATTCAGCCCTCCATCAGCCATGAGTCTATGCCGTTTTCCTGCGGCTTTCCCATCCTTCAACTTGAAGGCTTCTTCCGTTCGAGCATATCCCTCAACATGAGCTAGCAGATCGATAAAGTCTTTGGGGTACTTCTTCTCCAGGGAGAACAACAAATCGTTCTTCTAAAGGCCGCTCTTGAGTGTAGCTATTGCAACAGACTGATCCAAGTTTCGAACTTTCAATGCAGCAGCATTAAATCGGATGACATAAGCCCGAATAGATTCCTCCTCATTCTATTTGATATTCATCAAAAAATCCAAACCTCAGTGGGGATGTCAGCTGCTAACAAAATGAGTCATAAACTGATGGCTCATCTAATCAAAGGAGAAGATTGTACCTCACTTCAATGTTGAGTACTAATTTTTTGCTGCTTTCTTTAAGGTAGATAGAAAAGCTCAGCATAATATGGCATCTAGTGCATCATGGTCCGAAAGGCTTTTAGATATCGATCAGATCAAAAGTTTCTCATAGCTTCAAATTGGGGGAGCTTGAAGCTCGATGAATGGACTCTACATAATTTAGGGAGAGAAAGAAGGATCGTGCGGATGGTCATAGGGTGAGCTGGCATTTGGTCGAGCTCCTCATCTTCGATCCATCCTCCTAGTTTTGATCGATGACATTCAACTCGTATAGCAGGTCTTGGAAGCTTCCAACCATGCAGTGGAGAAGGTCCATTCTTGAAGAAGAAATCATGATCTAAGCAAGATCCTCTGCGCGTCTATTTCTTTTTGTAACGTGCAGCACGGTATGAGTAGCCCAAGTGCTCCTCCTTGGGAATGATTTTTGATATCCTAATAGTGGATGTTTTGGTGGAATCACCGTCGAAGGCTGTCGCATGGTCTGCACCATCTCGATGAGGCTCTGAATCTACTACATCAGCAGGTTGAACTGCTCTAGATCTATCATGGCCGTCGATGGAGGAGGAGGTTGAAGTGCCGGTGCTGGAGTCGGAATGGATGGATCTGGCTCAGATTTGATGGTAGAAGCGGTAGATCTCCTAGTAGTTGCCTTCTTTGGAGGCATTTCTTGGGATTGAGAGAGAGGATGGAAATGGACCTTGGAGAAGAAGCTCCACAGGATCGGCTGAGCACTCCTTTAAGAATAAGGGTACCTCAGGAATAGAGGGCCCTTCCTCTAGCACCAATTCTATTGTTGTAGAATCTAGTTGACGTCGGATTGAGCTGGAGCCAAGGAAGACGAGGTCACCGTCGATGATCTATAAAATAAAGTTCTATCTGGAGTCGATGGTGGTGGCTCTGGCAGATTTCTCCGATGATCAAGTCAGCTCTTCTGGCCAACAAAAATGAAATGCTCAGAAAAGAGTTTGGCAGAGTTTTGAAAAGGAGAAGAGAGCTTAGAAAAAATATATCTAGAGGATCTTCTTTTATAGATGGAGCTTGATTGATAGTAACGGCCATACCATCCGATAGTGGATCGCTCGAAGCCACGTAGGGTTCGGTACAGAGAGGAGGGTGTCGTCAGACTGATAGTGATAGCCATAACTGTCCGATAGTGGGCCGCTCGAGGCCACATGGAATTTATCATGGAGACAGGTGTCCGTTGCCATGATGTGGCCGTTCGTTGAGATTTAATAGTTGAAGTTCGGAGAAAGCAGGCATTGATTGATGAAGAGCTTTGACGTACATCAATTCTAGAGGAGTTTGACTTCTGTAGAAATCTGATCGAAGAAAAAATTTGGAAGGAGTTTGGCTCCTAGAGGAATTCGAATGAAGGAGGAGTCCGAAAGGAGTTCGGCTTCTGTAGAAATCTGACTAAAGAAAAAATCTGATAGGAGTTCAGCTCCTAGAGAAACTTGAGTGAGGAAAAAATTTGAAAGGAGTTCAGCTCCTGAAGGAGTTCGACTGAAGGAGGAGTTTGGGAGGAGTTCGACTCCTATAGACATCCATCTGAAAAAGAGATTTGAAAGGAGTTTGGCTCCTGTAGGCATCCGACTGAAGGAAAAATATGGAAGAAGTTTGGCCATTGGAGGAGTTCGACTGGGGCTCGATCACTGAGTATTTCGGTTAGCTGAAGGAGCTCAGCTAAGATTTGACTGCTGGAGTAGTTCGATTGGGGTCCGACTACTGAAGGAGAATTCTCGATCGAAGCTCTTCCGTGATTACTAGTTGCATTAGGCTAAGCATCAGATTGGACTTTGATGGGAGCGGAGTTTATCCCAAACAGAATCTATAAGAAAGGCAGTATTTTAGTTTTGAAATCTTTGATTTTATGAAAGTAAAAGAAAAATTTTTGAAAAAATAAAGTAAAAAAATAAAATTATAAATAGAAAGCAAAAATTAAATGATGTAGAAAAATAAACTTGGTACTAAGATCTACTATTTAGATCTTAGCATCTACTTGTAGTAAAAATAAAGAGCAATAAAATTAAAGGGTAGAAATGAAATTTGTAATTAAAAATAAAAAGCATGAATTTAAAAGGCATAAAAAGAAATTTTGCATTAATTTAAAATTTAGAAAATTGAATACATGAAATTAAAAAAATAATAAAAATAAATAAATACTAAATGGTGGATCTTGATCTCGGATTGGCATTGTGTTTAGATGGTGTAGAAGATTACGT
>QRFJ01007369.1:0-45843 GCA_006176705.1 Cocos nucifera | reverse complement strand
ACGAGGAGAACTTCATCTGTCAAACAGCCCTAATCATGGAACATGCCCTTTTCTTCAAGGACTTCCACTCCTTATCAATCATCTCCTCTGGCCTATCCTCCAAGGCCAAATCTAGCATCATATGAATCAGTAGATCCTCCATCCTAACCTTTCACATCATGAAACTGCTATTTCCATCAAACTTCTCAAATGCTACCTTCAACCCACTATTCTCCATGACCAAACTGAATCAAAAACAACCAACAAGTAGATCTAAAAGTTACCTTGACTGGGGATGGTGGACAACAACCCTTAGATCACTTCCTTCCTTACAAAGCCTGAAGAAAACCTTAGATCTGAACTTCACTACTAATCTCTGCTGAAACTTGATCTTCTTCCTCCTTCCCACTTAATCAAGCTCTAATACCAAGTGTTGGAACAATCGGTACTGCTTTCATATCAATTGTTAAGCCTACCATTGCTTGAAACCACAATCATAGATCCGATCTCTTGTGCAAACCTGGGTGTTAACCCAGAAATATGAAGAAGAGCAAAAGTTGATGGCAGCACCTAGGGCTTGGTGTTGGAACCAAAGAGAAAAGAGAGAAGAGAGTTAGGAAGAAAAGTTGTTTATTGATTTCACTCTATTGTAAAGATTACAATACCTCAGTTTATATACCCTAGGATTTCTGCTATACCACATGAATCCTAATAAACTCAAAATCCAGCTAAAAAACTCTCCTAAGCTAATCCAATACATGAAAGCACTCACCAAGTCCATGTACATTCATTTCTCCCATGCTCTCATCTCCTAGATCTAAACTCGACCCATACATGAGTTTGCCACCTTAATACATTATTGAACTAGACCTTAAGACCCAAATAAAAAATCCCATCTAGTTCTGTTCGCTACCATCGAGCCAACTCTATCAGTAGCCGAGTCGGCTTGACTGCATCTCACCCAAACCCTATCTTTTATCTGCCTGAGATAGCCAGCTCGACTACACCCCGAGCTGGCTTGGTCTCAGCTCGAGTTGGCTTGCTTGTGTATCTGAGCTAGCCTACCTGGGTGTCAGCCCCTTATTTTGGCTGATTCTTCTCTTGGATTTGGTCCTTTGCTCTGCCTTATGTTTCAAGTTTTTCGAGCATCTACCAAGCCCCCTCAAGGTCCTCATAGCTGAACCTTGAGATTGTGCAGGGCTACATGCCACCTTCTCCCTAGGACAACTTCTATCCTAGCCCTAGGACTCACACCTATTCTAGACTCTCAGGGCCAACACCCTGGCTCCTTCCATGGCCCCCCAAGGCTTGATAGCACCACATCAAATCCTACAAGTTACATCTTCTAACTTGCTAATTTGGGCTAAAGGATGAAGCTCCAAGCCGCATACATGTCCGACCTCTGAAAGATGTCTACATTAGCCCATGAACCCTAATCAAAAGTTTGATGTAGAAAATCAGCACAGTATGCTAGTACTGTGCTGATCCTTTTTCGACAGTCGATCCAGTGCTTCCTTCTTATAGACTTGGACACTCCAAAAAATTGAAGAAAGGAAAAAAAATTTTGATTTGAAATAACAATCAAAAATCTCTACGAAGAGGAGGAGAAAGGAAGAGCAAAAGAACCTAGAAGATGACCCTCTTCTTCTTCTCTTTTCTCTCACCTAGATACCTAGATTGGTATCTATGAAATCCCCATGTCTCATGAGTCTCTCTCTCTGATTTTCACATGCCTAAGAGCACTTTCAATGATCTAGAATTAGTGTCAAATTCAGACCAAAAAGATCTCCTTATAAAGAGATATGGAAGAGTCATCTTTGGATCAAATTCCTACACAAGGTAAGAACACATATGGCAAGTTGTTAGGGCGCCCAACACTTGGATGCCCCATTCTTTGTTTCAGACGTGGATCACCAGGGTAGGCACATAAAAATTTCTCCTTTTTACCATGGAAATCAGAGGAGAAATTAGGTAGGATGGCACACAAGGGAAGAAACCAAGTTTGTTGGGATTTTATCATATAGAGTCCAACAAACTTCAACAACTTTCCATCTATTGACCTGGTCCACAACTTAATGCCATGTAGAAAATAGAGGAGAAGGGTGGGCATGTGTGATGATCAGGGAAAGAGGAGATTTGTCACCAAAAATAAGAGAGAATGGGCATGGGGGCATGGGATATACGTGGTGCAACCAAGATGGATCCTAGTCTTACTAGGGTTCCATATTTGACTCAGTCAAATATAGTTTCTCAAACCAAATCAAATTAGAAGTAACTCAACCAAATTAAATTAAGCCCTAATCTAATTAAAAATATAATTATATTAAATTAAATTATATTTAATTTTAATTTAATTTTTAATCAAAATAGAAAATTAGGTTGACCTAAGTCCTAGTTGAACTAGGATTAGTTCTTCCTTGCACTTGGCTTATCCAATAAACTAGTTGTACACAATTCAATCAAACCTAAACTAAATCTAATTAAATTATATTTAATTAGACTTAATCTTAATCCTCTAATTTAATCATATTAAGCTAACTATCAATCAAATTGTTAATAAATCCTTCTACAGTATTTGCACTAGGTTAAACATCAATCATGTTGATCATTTAACCTTAGAATGATTCTCAATCATTGATCAATCATCCGATCAGATCGTGAACTCTAATATGTGTGACCCCATAGCTCTGAACCTAAGCTGATAGTATAAAAATAAATTTTTATATCAATCAAAGTAACCATCTAGCAATAGTATCGGACGGTCGGATAGGTCACATGTGTAGAACAACATCCATAAAACCCATGTGGATATAGTTTTTATATAATTCATCCCTTTAACCAAAGTGCTTATAGGACACCTCAGAGTTTAACTATCAACTCTGATCAGGTTGTCCACATTGTATTTCAAAATATCAAATCTATTTCATTGATTATCTTGGCCAAGGTTTTGCTATATTGAAATACAGTGATACATTCTTCTCCAACTCTTGGAGTGGTCAATCCCATCTTGATCACATCCAACATTACGAATACTTGACTATGCTCAGAAGCCTTTCATTACGGAATTAGAAATTTAGTTAGTCTAGTACCAAAGCATAGTGAGTTGCTTGCGAGCCACTAAGGTGATCTCAGGTCTAAGGGACACTTATACCTATATCCCATCAGAGACATTCTTGATAGTAGAATACTCTAGAGTTGGTCATGTTCAGTAATGATGTACCCCTATATCTTACTTGTATGCCATACCAGTATTTTCACACTTCTTGATTAAGAAGACAACCAACCTATATGGCATACAGCGACCTATGCTCGATAGACGCTATCATCCTAATTAACAACCTATTATTTGATCGTAAATAATTTTAAAAATTAATCGATAAATTCTCTCTTTATTGAATTTAAATAGTTCTAAGGACTCATCAAAACTTATGATGAAAAATATCAAAAATATATTTTTATTAATTAATAAATAAATTATAATTATAATGTAGTACAACCATCAATAGGCTGATGATTGGCTTTGGGACATATTTTTCAACATAAATGATAGGTATCTATGGCACCTTAGGCTAGGTCATATTGCAAAAGATAGGATTAACAAATTGAAGAAATCCAAACTTATGAATTTGTTGACTTTTGAGTCATATTCAATTTATGAATCAATCCTTCATGGCAAAATGACCAAGCTTTCTTTTATAGGACATCAGAAAAGGGCAATAGACCTACTTGTCTTGGTATATATAGATGTGTGTGGCCCATTTGATGTGCCAGCTAGAGAAAATTATGTCTATTTCATTACTTTTATCGATGATCTATCATAGTATGGGTATGTGTACTTAATGAGACATAAGTCTAAAGCCTTTGAAAAGTTCAAAAAATTCAGACTTGAAGTAGAGAAACAAATCAGAAAGCCCATTAAGTTTCTTCAATCAGATCGAGGAGGTGAATATCTTAGTCAAAAATTTTTAAACTATCTTAAGGATAATGGCATAGTCTCTTAATGGACTCCACCTAAAATACCTCAATTCAAAGAGATTTTAGAATGAAGAAATCAAATCCTATTAGATATGGTGCGATTTATGATGAGCTTCATGGACCTTCCTAAATTTCTTTGGAGATATAGTCTAATGACAGCGATTTACTTACTGAATAGGATTTCTTCTAAAATAATTTCTACCACACCGTATGAGATATGGCATGATAAGAAACCAAGTCGAGTCACCTTAGAATTCTAGATTATCCTACTGATATCAAGAGATAGCAGGCAGATAAATTAGAGTCTAGATCCTTTAGAGCTTGGTTCATAAGATATCCTAAAGAGTCATTAGAATATTATTTCTACCTTCTGAAAGACCATAATGTGATTATGAGTCGACATGCTATTTTTGTTAAAATATAGTTTATTCAAGATGGAAGCATTAGGAGGCGGATTAGGCTCAAGAAGATCTCTGAAGAGCAACAAGCTAAAAAACCTATGGAACCCAATCAATTAGAGCCAGTCCATACACTACCTCCTCCACCTTAAAAATCAACTAGGATTTTCCATCCTCCTAAAAGGTACTTAGGTACTATTTCAGAAGATGTTGAGAAAATATTTTTCATGAGAAATGGGATTCATGTTGATGATCCCAAGACCTACGATGAGGCAATATCAGATATCGACTTTGAGAAATGGTTAGAGGCAATAAAGTCAGAAATTGACTTAATGTGCTCAAACCAAGTCTGGACCTTGATATATCCACCTAAAGGTATAGTATCTATTAGGTGTAAATAGATCTACAAGAGAAAGATAGGAGCAGATGGAAATGTGGAGACATTCAAGACTAGGCTAGTAGCGAAACGATATAGTCAGCATGAAGGCATTGACTATCAGGATATCTTTTTACTGATAGCTATGCTAAAATTCATCTACACATTGCTTGCTGTTGTAGTCTATTTCGATTATGAAATATAGCAGATGGACGTGATAATGATATTCTTAAATGGATATCATAAGAAAGATATCTATATGGAACAACCGCTTACTTTCAAATCTAGTGATAGTGATCACAAGGTCTGCAAGCTACACAGAAAAATATATGAACTTAAGCAAGCATCTCAAAGCTCGAATACTCATTTTAATGATGTAATTAAACTATTTGATTTCATAAAAAATGAAAAATCATGTGTATTCAAAAAGATCAGTAGGAGCATTATTGTCTTTCTCGTACTGTACATGGATGACATTCTCCTAATTGAGAATGATATTTTCATGTTGACCACGATCAAAATATGATTATCAAAGAAGTTTTCTATAAAAAATCTAGAAGAAATATCCTTTATATTGAAAATTAAGATCTATAGAGATAGACCAAATAGGATGCTAGGACTTTCATAGAAAATATACATAGAGGAGGTGCTAAAGAGGTTTAGCATGAAAAACTCCAAAAGGGGTCTAGTACCCTTTAGATATGGCATTTATCTCTCCAAGAAGATGTACCCTAGCATACTTGACGAGATTAAATGCATGAGCATGATCCCTTATGCTTCGGCAATAGGAAGCCTCACGTATGCTATGCTGTGTACACAACCTGATATTGCCAATGCTGTGAGTGTCATGAGTAGGTATCAGTCGAATCAAGGCAAAGAGCACTGAACTTTTGTGAAGTGTATTATCAAGTACTTAAGAAGGACTAAGGATATGTTTCTAGTTTTTAATAATAGAGAACTCCATGTTCAGGGGTATATAGATTCATATTTTATGTCTGATATAGATGATTGAAAGTCGACATCTAGGAGTCTATTTGTATGTATTGATTGTATAGTTAGTTGAAAGAATTTCAAGCAAAGCATGATCGCAGACTCCACCATAGAAGCAGAATACATCGCTGCATTGGAAGCTATGAAGGAGGCATTTTGGTATAAGAAATTTACTATAGAGCTTGGAGTGATGCTATCAGATGCCATCTCTCTATACTATGATAATAATAATACCATACCTTTAGCTAAGGAGTCTAGGTCTCACCAAAAATCCAAGCACATCGAGTGGTGATTCCATCTCATCTATAATTACCTTGAGAAGGGATATGTCAAGGTCAACAGACTCGACTCCATAAAAAATATGGCTGATCCACTGATGAAGCCCATCTTGAGGAGATGGGACATAGATTTGTAGCCAATTAACTTTAGGTTAAGTTAGAGTTTATTAGATGTGTGCCCTAGAAGCCAAATTGGTTGAAACTTGTAATACACTTCTAAGAATAATTTTATAATTTTGACTTAAAAATTAATAAAAAGTTATTTTATTCTACCACATTATGTATGTAGTGTCTGTAATATATTCTTTGAGTTAATAGTAATGATAATTCATATTTTCAAGAGTTAAAAATTTAAGATATAAATTTTTATAATTAACTCATAAACTGCTCCCAATTGTAGGATCATCACAAGGATGGTGATTGATCTAAAAGGTTGGTGTACGATTGCTTTCTTAGAATAGATAAGTTTTAAGTTTATGATGTGGAGACATCGGAGCAAGAGTATAGGTACTCATTAGAGAATGAGGGTACTGAGTGTGACCACCTCGAGTAGTCATAAGGGAGTCTACCTTCTCATCGATGACTGGCTCGATGCTATAGTGGTATGTCCGATTCTTCGACTTGAAGTGCATCGATAGATCATCTTGAGAGTGTTATAGTTTGATTACACCAAAACTCGATCTCCTAGTCATTCAAAATCTTAAGGTGTATATTGGCTATAGCATGTTCATTATATGAATTGGATTGCACCAATAGGAGATCTATCTACCTCGATAGATGAGGAGTAGTCCTATGATCATCATGAGATCGAGTTCTTAAGTCCATGGCCATGGTAGCGTGAAGATGATAGAAAGAATTTCTATTAGGATTTCACATCGGACTCGAATTGAATGATTCATTCATATGATCGATGTTGGGTTTGATGAGTTCACCTTAACCCAAATCTTGTCGGGGCATAATATAGAAGAATCCAATCACAGAGATAGCTACACTAAGAGGTTTGCTTTTGGTTCTTCTGGGTTGCCACCATATACTACTAGGTGTTACTGATCGATTTTGAGAGCAATTAGAATGAACTTGATGATCGATCATTTTAATTGTATGAAATAGAAAAGTTCTAATCCATCAAAAGATGTTCAATGATGTCGATGATAGAAATTGTGACATATCTCATTACTATACGGAACTAAATCTAGTTGGGTCACATAAACAAGAGTTTGAATTTGGATATGGTTGATTGAGCTAAGTCAGATCGATTGATTTGGATAAGGTCTGATTAGGTACAAGAAAATTATGCTAGCACATGATTGAGTCTAACATTCTCCTTCTGCAGTCTTTTTGGTTCATCTCGAATGAGTTTGACTCATCTGAAATCCTGACTTGAGCCTATCCAGGTCAGAAAAGGAGTATCTTAATTCATCAAATGAATTTAAGATAACACCTGCCAATTCTTGTCACCTGCCATTTTCTATTTCGGATAAGGGTCGAAGGTTGACCCTATTTTAAGAAAGAAGGGATAGGGCGCGTGCGCCCCTTAAAGAATTTCTAGCACCCCCTAAAGAATTTCTAGGGGCACATGCCCCTAGATATTTTGTGCAACATCGAGAGGGTGCACATCCCCCTAGGCATGCACCCCTTAATGGATAGGTTTTGACTTGGTCAAATTTAGATTTGACCAAGTCAACAAGGTTTGATTGAGATCAAATTCTAAGAAAGAAGGAAGAGTCCATCGCACACCATCTTTCTCTCTCTCTTCCTATCCAATGTGTATGGCAGCCCTTGGAGGGTTTTGGGTGACAAAACCAGGTAAAGACCTAGTGTTTATGCATGGGAAATCAGATGGAGTTCTGATTTAATCAAGCAATCAAGTTGCTTGATCAATCAGACCTCTTAGGTGGCGTAGGATCTATTTAAAGGACCCTGCACCCTAGGGTTTTTGCTTTTTGCTTCTCCATGCCCAAGTGCTACTATCATCACCCCTCTCCATGCCTCCCTTCCTCTGATCTCCCCTCTCTTCTCCATGCCAAGGGTTGGGCACGAGTTAAGAG
The DNA here is from genome assembly GCA_006176705.1 of Cocos nucifera. Classification (NCBI taxonomy): domain Eukaryota; kingdom Viridiplantae; phylum Streptophyta; class Magnoliopsida; order Arecales; family Arecaceae; genus Cocos; species Cocos nucifera. The sequence goes on along the minus strand of QRFJ01007369.1, from coordinate 37,799 downwards.
GGAATATCAATCTCATTCGGTGCAAGGATCAGGAAGAAGACAAGCTATTCGTGAGATGAACGCGTGACCTTCAGAGATAGATTTGAAGAATCAACCAGAAGATTCTTGATCTAATTTTTGGTGATCAAATCTAGAAGGAGAGCACATCTAGATCCAGCTTGAGTGGACTCTAGTAGACGCCAGGCACGTGCATGGCTTGATCTAGGACCTCAAACTTGTGCAGATCATCATCAGGATAATAGTCTACCATGAAAAGATAGCATTTGGTATTCCTATTTTATTTTTATTTTTATTTTTTAATATCAAATTATTAAAATTAGATTTGAGAACTCTTAGATCTAGTTAGATCAAATAAAAGTTTTTAAAAAAATCTACTTCAGATCCAATCAGATCTGAATGATCCTGCAGTAGAAAATGTTGATTTTTCTTCACTAATAAGGGTCATTAATTGAAAATCAGCCATCCAAACTCTTCATCTTAGTTAAGGCTAGAACTAGATCAGGCTGGGCCAGGCCCTATCCACATTGAGCCCAGCCCAAAAAGGCTAGAAATAGTTAAAAATAGCATTTAAATCAAAGACCAATAAAGTAATTAAACAAGGAAAAGAGGAAAAGAAGAAGGCTCAGATTTGCCATTGGAAAATAAGGCATTACAAGTTTCTCTACACCTTTAACCATGAGGTGGCTGCAAGTGGTTGCTTGCAATATAATAGACCATCTAAGCTTTCCGTGCAACTATAAGAATAGAAATAAATCACCTCCATCTCTTTTTAGGATCTTTAGGTGCATTAGGCAATCATCATGGCCTCTTTATGAATAAAGCACTGCTAGTTTTGGGTTGGATGTGGGCTGGCAGTATCAGGCCCACTTTTGGATCGAGCCTAGGTTGGGCCAAAGATATATGAGCAGAAAGCAGTCGAAGGCTCAAGAAAGTGGGTTCCAATAGTCGGGGGCTTGGAGAAGTATGATCCGATGGCAGAGGAAAGAGGGGGACCCAAGGCAAGAAAAAGAGGGGGACGACATTGGGATGAGTAAAAATAGAAGAAATAGGATAAGTATTAATGATGGAAAAATCACCATCTCTATAGTCATTGCTAATATTTGCCATCGATAATAACATATTCCATCACTAATAAGGTTACCGTCAAATTTAAAAAAAAAAAAAACTTGTCATTAGTGATAACTGAACCTTCATTGCCATAGCCATCGCTAATAAGTATCAGCGATGGCATAGCTATCATTAATAAGTATTAGCAATGGCATAACCAATTTAGTCATTGCTAATAATTAATGACTTTTAGTGATGGAAAAATTTTTAGCCATAATTTATTGTCGGTAAAGATCACTATTAGCGATGGCTTTTCTTCCATCGCTAATACTATAAGGTTTGGTGATCAGGATGGAAGCATGGATTTCAAAGCATTTCTAATGAAATTCTAACTCAAACCCTAACCCAAGACCTCCTTACTAGATTAAAATCTTATAACATGTATTTATAATATAATCTTTAGGGTACAGGAGAATACCTAAATCGCTAAACCCTGATTTAAGTCTAAATTTTGGTAGAGTTCCAGCAACGGTTCCACCAGCTGCTTGCATGTTCACCCTCCAACGTTGATCCACATAGGGACTTGATTAAGCCTCTAACTCCTTTCTCAAATTGGCTCCTTAATTTGAATTCTCCTTCCAAGAATTCAATCGAGTAGAACCTCATTTAACCTTGCTTCCTTCCACCTAGCCTTCCCTTTCTTTTCTTTTCTTCCTATCTTTCTTATTTTTCTTTCAAGACCCTTGTCCTAAAGAAGACAACTTATCCTTATTAGGACCTTGTCTTAACAAGGATAGAAAGAAAGAAATTGGACAACAAGGAGAGAGTGGAAAGAAAAAAAGGATTAGGATGATTAATTTGAACCCTGGTGCACAACCCTATTTATAATGTATGTGGGGGTGTCATCCAGATCATCTCACACCCCTCCCTATTTAATTTCTCATGCCCATTTAGATATCTCACACTCCATTAAAATTTCAGGACATGTGGAAGTACATAGAATTAATTTCAAGAGTTGCTTCAAGCAGAAGGACTCTTCGAAATAAATTCTACGTAGCTTTTTTGAAGTGTCGCGAAGGTTTATAATGTGGCACTAGACTTTGAATGGCTAAGATCAAATCTCAAGGCCATCCAATGACCTTCATATTAGGTGCCTAATCAGAATATGGTGTGAAGGAATAAGAGTTTTCATCCACTTGGACTCTTAGTCCAAGTGGTGCCAACAAGATGGAGGGGCGGCAAGAAAGATTGACTTTGTCCAAAAACCAGTTAACCACCAAAGTGATTCATCTATAGAAGGACTCCTCTATGCTCCTTCTAAGATCTGAAGTCCGCACAAAATAAAAATACATGAAACAAATGCATAAAGCAAAGGAAGTTTGGCACCATCGCTCATCATGTTCCACATGTCCTAAGCGTGTATAATATTCCCCATATGCCAAGAGAGAGACTCTCTGGTGCATGATGTAGATGAGAGGCAACCAATTCCTTGGTCAACTAGCCAATGGTCAACCCAATTAGCAACCCAAATCTTATTTGATTTAAATTGGATTTAATTAGCCCAAATTGGAACCAAATTCAAATTGGATTTGAATGCTGGAGTTAAGGTTTGCAACATGTGCTAGCATGTTCAACTTGCAAATATGATCTAATCCAATTGAACCTTTAATCAATTTTTTTTGTGTATGACCAGTTGGATTTCACATCTAGTCAATAGTGTGTCCAGATGTGATTTGACCTAATTTGATTAGATATCAATCAAACCAATTTAGGTCAAATCGAGCTGACATGATTTAAATAATCAAATTTTTTTCTAATTGGTGATCAAATTAAACTCTTTAATTTGATCAAACCCACAAGATAAGATTGATGTCTAACAACGTATTATATCTATTTGAAAGATATGAAATTTTAATAAAATACCAAAAATATCCTTTAGTAAAAAGTTATCGTATAATTTGATCCTGCGATCATCCTGCATCCTGAATATAACTATAGATATGAAATTATATCAAATCCAATATCATATTTATATTTCTCTTAATGTTATAATCATAATTTGATTAATGAAATATTGGAAATCATTTTTAATGTTTATAATGCTTTAATCAAAGTCTTCCTAAATAATCATTCAATTGAAGCAAGTAAGATGCAATCTCCTCTTACTAGGAGTGATCAATTTCATATTGACCTACTCACAATCTCCATATGCAATTCATCATATCCAGAATACCCCGTACATGACTAAGTTATGAGTGAGTATGAACCAAAATATGGATTTCTACATACATGGTTTTATGGCAGTCTTAGGTCAAAGGATCACATGCACTACTTTCACCATGAGAAACATCTCTTGACAGGCATGTAAGACTCCATCAGATGTTCCCAAGTCGGATTAGTTCAATGAACTCATTCTTTAATGAGCATCCACATCCTAGTATTAGGATCATATACAAGTAATTGTGAGATTAATCATCCTCTTCATTAAGCATACATAGGATGTGCTAGTCTTTTTGAAAATATTGATCTCCAACTCAATGTTCTATCGATCGAAAATATTTTAGATTAAGATTTTATGATTTTAGGTCTCACAGGTATGATCTCATTATAATCCTAAAATCATAGCAGCAATCTAAGAGGTTCATCATAATCATAAATAAATAATAAAATACAAGATATGATGAAATATAAATGCCTTTATTTATTTGAAAAATATCATTATATGAGTCTGGGAGACAAAAGAATAATCCATCAAAATGCATATTTTGATTGGCTTGTAGGGTATATTTCTTTCAATCTTCCACTTGCATTAAAGCCAATCATCCTTCTATTTCAACCCCATACAATCATGGTGGCTATCGAACTACAATGGTGGTAGAGCCTTAGTGAATAGGTTCACTATGTTGTTCTTTATTTCTATTTATTCAATGATTACATCTTGTCTTTGAACAATCTCACGAATGAGATGGAAGCATTTTAGAATGTACTTGAATTTATGATGAGACTTTGATTTCTTTACTTGAACAACTGCTCCAGTATTATCATGGTAAAGTGGTACAATGTTGCTTAGGTATGGCTACCCAAGAGGAGGGGTGAATTGGATATTTCAAAAACTAAATAAGTAATGTACATATTTGAATAATTTAAACTAAGTGATGTGCATACAATAAACAATATAATCTTGAATTTAAAGAGCAATAGAAAAATAAAAGATGCAAAGAATAACAATAATAAGTACAAGCATAAGCACATAAATTTTATTATAGTTCGGTGCCAAATTTAGCACCTACATCTACTCCCCAAGTTTTTCTTGAAAATTCTACTATAATCCTCGCTTAATTACAATGTATTTAATTTTTCATACTCACAAACAAACATAGTTAGTTTTCAATAAGAGCACCAACCAAAATCTTATACTGTTAGTTTTCTAGGCTCACTAATAATTTAGTTGGTTTTAACCTTGGCTCACCAACTACAACCATACAATGATTATTTTTTCAGACTAACAATCAATCCTAATTGATTTTAATTTTGGTTCACCAATCAAACCAATACAACATCTAATTATGCGCTTAGATAGGCCTTTATCCTAAGTTTCTTTCTTCCAAAGAAACTTGCAAAGAAAATAAAATATAATTTTAATACAAAAGAAATAGAAAATAAAAATTCTTTTGAAGCATGGAGAAGAAACTAAATAATTGATCTTTTGAAGCTTGACTTCTCTTCAATCAATGCTTGAGATGATATTGAGGATGTTGGAGAAGATCATTCTTGGAAAGCCCTTAATTCTGTGCACTCTATCCCTCTCTTTTTTCTTTTTTCAATGATATTCAATAATCCTCTCTTAGTTTGAAGACTTTTTATCTTTAATCTACTTCCTTACTTTTTTCATTAAGTCTCTAGCCTTTTATATTCTTGAAAATGACTGGAGAATGAGTTTTGACCGTTGAAACCCTTAAAATAGCCATTGGGGGTCATTATGGATAAAAAATTAAAGTTCTAGAAAAATAGCCATTATAGTCACTAGGTTGGCTTAGTTTTTCACTGAGTCGGCTCAGTTCCCACTGGGTCGACTCAATTTCTAGCTAGATTAGCTTAGTATCAATAGACTTAAAAAATCATCTTTTTGTCTTTCTATTTTCTAAGACTAGACTGATTAAGTTTTTTACTGAGTCGACTAAGGTACAGTAACTAAGCCAGCTCAGTTTTTCATTAGGTTAGCTCAGTCCTCAGCATTCAAAACTTCTACATATTTTTCTACATGAGTGGCCTTTCGTCTTTAACTTTTGAGGGCTTCTTTTATCTTGTTTTTTATGATCCTTTTCCACCATTAGGGCTTTCAAAAACTTCTTGTTTGAGTTTTATTTGAGCATTTGAAATCATCCTTTTCTTTAATTTTTCTTCTTTTGAGAAAATTTCTTCTATGGATAATTTTTTTATTTTAAGCACTTGAAAAGTTCTATATACATTCTTGAAACACATGATTAGTATCATTTATACTCAACATTTTGAAATCATCAAAATCAATATTAAGATCAACCATCTCTCCCTTTTTGATGGTAATAAAATATTGAGTTTATGACAATAAAAATAAATAATATATTTTAATACATTTTCTCATAATGTATCATGAAGTATCATGAAGTATAGATTAAATATATGAATGAGTATTTCATGAATATTCTCAATTAATTTTTTAGTTTATTATATATAATTAATTTATTATACATATTTTATATACTCATTTCAAATTTATGTCTCAATTCAAATCAACGAGTATTAAGATTTTCAGTATAAAATTCATTAAGTTTTTTAAGCATTGATTCTTTAAGTATATACTCAATATTCCTCTTCCTCTTTTTGACAGCATCTAAAAGCTCATGGGAAGGATGAAGAAAAATCATCAAAATTAATAATATGAATATATCAAAGTAAGAGATGTATCAAAATAAGAGATGTAGCAAATTCAGAAAATCAATTTCACTAAATCATCTTATTTTTAAAAATTTATCCTTTTATTTAAAATAAGTTTAAAATATTTATTTTAATTTTAGAAATTAGCTTAAATTTAAACATCAAATTCTCTCTCTTTTTGAATGAATATAATCTTTAATTAGATTTTCAAATATGCATTTTTAAGCTTTAAGAGGAATAGAACTATCCAAAAGATTTGATCATGAAATCAAGCATAATATGTACTTTAATATTTAATCATCCATTTTCTTAAAAGATTTTAGTCAATTAAATTTAAAAAAAATATGTATCAGAAATGTAACAAGCAAGTCAATGATTATAATATGTAGTATCAAGGCAAATGGGAATCACCTATTTAAACTCATTTCTTAAGTAATAGATTCTTGATACAAGTAACTTTATAACAAATTCTCAATGCACATAAAAATTTTAGTATTATATTTACATTTTCAAATAAGTTTCTAAAATTAGAAGTATGCATCAAAAAGATAAATTAGATTATCAAACTCAAATTAAATCAAATTAATTTGGAGTGAGAATATGTTTCAAATTTATTTTAATTTCAATTAGTCATTAAAAATAATTTGGCAATCAAATCAATCAAATTAAATTAAGAGATCAAGATCATATGAAAGCTCAAATTCAAAGGGACATAATATAATTATTTAAGAATTTAATATTAAAAATAATTTTTTGATACTAATTAATTATTTAAGAAAATGATGATATGATTAAAATATAAGAATTATAAATAATTACTTGAAATAAATCAATCAAAATAAGTGAAGAACAAATGATCATCAATAATTTCTATTTTTGTTAAGTTTTAAAATAGTTTTAATAATATTTTGTCCTCCTATTTTTTATAATTAATGCCATAAATTACTTTTTAACTTTTCCTTCCCTTTTTCTTTCAAAATAAATATTTTTATTATAAGTTTAATTAATACCAAGACTACTATAGAAAATGGCTACGGTAGTGGTTAGCTAACTACTACCATTATGGCCATTACCATAGATCTATGGTAGTAGTTTTTACAATGATTATCGTAACCGCTATCACAGACAATCCATGACAGTGGTTACGTAACCGCTGTCATAGACAATCTATGGCAGCAGCTACGTAACCGCTATCATAGATCAGCTGTAGCTATGGTTTAATAATCGCTACTATAGTTCTCTATGGTAACAGTTAGTAAATCTTTGCTATAGACTATGGCAATGGTTGGCACGCTACCTATGGCAGCAATTGGCATGCTTACGGTAGTAGTTTTATAACCACTATCATAGATTTTGAGTAATAAAATATATAAATTTTTTTATTTTTTTAACCTAATAAACGTAGTTCAATATATAATACAAGAAAATATTATAAAAATAAAAATATTTTTGAAATACTCATCTTTTATTACTGAATAAAATTTATTATAATATTTTTTCTAAAAATACATTAAAAGTCTGCTAAATCTACATCTAAGTCATCATCATCGGGAGGAGGTGGAGCATGAGTTGGAGGAGCTGGAGCTGGAGCTAGAGCTTAGATACCGATGGAGGAGTAGATGCTAGTGGTCCCTGAGAAGCTGATGCAAATGTGGATGCAGTATGCTCCACCTATGACTCAGATGCGGAGCTCTGCATAGACGAAAATGTTTAATATGCGGTGTAACTCTGCTTGGAGGAGGAGGGAACCCTCTACATCATGTACTATAATTTCTCGAATTTCTATGATGAATTCAATCAATCCATGTAGACATATCAGAAAAACAATCATTTAGATTAATCAAAATGAATTTTTATAAATCTTAACATTAATTTTCAATGTAATATTTTCTAGATACTACTTGTTTCTCTAAGTAGATACATGCTTTGGTAAGCTGCATTGCTAATAATGTTGCTTACCAAAGCACATATCTAGTATGTGTTGACCCTAGTTTGATTTTGATGATAACAAAAGCATTTAAGTATAAATTATTAAATCAGTAGCATTGGTTGTGAGGATGTGTAGTTGTAAATTTCAAAGTGCTCACAAATATCTAGTGTTTCAATTCATCCAAACGAAGATTCATCACTCAAGATTTTAGAGAAGAAGTACTAGAATGGATACAGCTTTCTAGAGGTCAAAATGAAGATTTAATCAAGACATAAAGGACAAATCAAGCCTATAAAGTAATTTAGAGAAGAAAGGATCAGAAACAGTCTTTGGAACATTTGGCACACAAATTGGGTTGATCCAGTCTGAGATTGAGCCATCCAAGTCTCAATGAAAGCAGAAGATAGAAAGGATAGAAAGCTGAATTTTTGTGATCCAAGGGATTGAGTCGACCCAGCTAAAAGTTGAGCCGACCTAGTAGTACTAGGCTGACCCAGTCAGAATGTGAGTCATCCTAGTCTCAGACAATAGAAGAAGATAGAAACAATATTTCAAAATTTCTAAGATTAAGCCAATCTAGCTAAAAACTGAGCCGATCCAGTTTTGACTGAGTCGACCTAGTTTAAAACAGAATCGACCTAGTGCTTGTAATGGCTAGTTTTTAGTTCTATAACTTTTTCACTCCACACATCTTTCAATGACTATTTTGGATCTTCCAATGGTTAGATCACTTCCAGAAGCCTATGATGATGACTTACAATGGTAGGAAATCTCTAGGATACTTATGGAAGCACTTGAGACAAGAAAAACAACTTTTGAACCAAAAAGAAAGAGCTTCCAAGCAGATTTTCTATTTTTCAAGTGTATGAGCTAAATAGTAAAAAGGAAGAAGTGCTTCTTAGAGCTTTTCTTATCCTTCCAACATTCTCAATCAGAAAAAAGTTAGGCCAACACCATTGAAGATCAACTCCTACTTCTTTCAAGCACTCAAAGAGAAGAAATCAAGCCTACAAGCCAAGCTCCCAGATTTTCATCTCTTAAGCTTCAAAGAGTTTATTTTTATTTTATTCATTATATTTTTCATATTTATTTCAAGTTTCTTGGAGTGAGAAATTTGGGTTAGTCCAAGCCTTAAGTTGGATGGTGTATGGTTGTGTTTAGTGAGCCAAAGTAAAAACCAATCGAGGTTGATTGTTAGCCTAAGAAAATAATCATTGTACGGTTGTGGTTGGTGAGCCAAGGTCAAAACTAACTAGGTTAGATTGTGAGCTCAAGTAAAATAATCGAACTATAATCAAGTCTAGTGATTATAGTTAAATTTCTAAGTAGTTTACTTAGGAAGTAGATGTAGGTGCTGAGTTTGGCACCGAATCACCATAAAATCATTGCGTTTGTGATTGCATATTACTGTTCTATTGATTTTATTCACTGCATATTACATAACTTATTTGTTGGCATTTAATTAGATCAATCTACTTACATCTAAGCTTAAAATTTAAAATATCCAATTCATCCTCCCTCTTGGGTAGCCATACTTAGGCAACAAGTGGTATCAGAGTGGATGCTCTAGTATTAGTTGTTGATCAAGCTATCAAAGAGCTAAAGATCACATGGCAATCCCAATTGGAACTCCATTGGTTGAGGGGCGATCAACCAATAGACCTCCACTATTTAATGGAACAAACTACACATATTGGAAAGTATGAATGAGGATATTCATCCAAGCACAAGACTATGACATGTGAAATATCATTATGGTGGGCCCGCACACACCAATAATTATTATTAATGGAATGTCCATCCCAAAATTTGAAAAAGATTAGGATGAACATGACAAGAAGAAAGCTTAACTTAATGCCAAAGCAATGAATGCCTTATATTGTGCTTTTGACACTAATGAGTTTAATAGAATATCAACATGTTCGTCCGCCAAAGAAATTTGGGATAGACTTGAAGTTACCCATGAGGGTACTAATTAAGTCAAGGAGTCTAAGATAAACATGTTGGTACATAATTATGAATTATTTAAAATGAAACTACATGAAACCATCACTGAAATGTTTACTAGGTTTATTGATATTTTGAATGATTTGAAAAGCCTTGGAAGAGATTATGCTAACAGCGATGTTGTGCTAAAAATTCTTAGGTCCTTACCAAAGAATTGAAAGCCAAAGGTGACTACCATTTAAGAAGCAAAGGACTTAAATAAGTTAGCATTGGAAGAGCTCATTGGTTCTCTTATGACCCATGAGTTGGACATGAATCAAAGACAAGAAGAGGAAGTGAAGAAAAAGAAGAGTATAGCACTCAAAGCTGCTGCCATGTATGAAGAGAAAAGTAACTCCGAAAAAGACTCAAAGGATGATGAAGAAATGGCACTAATTACTAGAAGGTTCAAGAAATTCATAAAAGGAAGGAAGAAGTTTGAACTAAGAAAAAAAATTTTTAGCAAGGACGAAGGTAGCAAAGAAAGAGAAAGAGAAAAAGAGAAAGATCAAATCACTTGCTATGAATATAAGAAGCCTGAATATTTTTGAATGGACTGTCCATTATTAAAGAAGAGCTCAAAGAAATTAAGGAAGAAAGTATTAAAGAAGAGCTTAAAGACTCATCTTCAAGTGAAGAAGAATGTCTAAGAGAAGAAAAATTCAATCTTTGTCTAATGGCATTAGAGGATGAGGTAAATGATGACTCAATTTTTGAATTTATATTTGAAGAATTGCATGAAACTTTTAATGATTTACTTTTTGATTTTAAAAAGCTATCCCATAAGAAAAAGAAACTAAGAAAAGAGACTCAATCATTAAAAATAGATAAAGCCCAAATAGAAGAAAATATGAAGAAAATACAGAGCAATCTAAATGAATCAAATGAAAAGATTGTATCCTTATAAGATGAAGTGATAGGATTTATATATATAGTAGATAGATACATGCTAAGTTCTAAAAATTTGCAAACTATAATTGAAAATCAAAAATTGGCCTTTGATACAATCGGTATAGGATATAATCTATCAAGAAACCCAAAATTCTTTAAGAATCCATATCCAAAATCTCAAAATTATGGTAAAAATATTACATGTTATAAATGTAATAAATTTGGACACAAGTTTATTGAATACAAAACTTTTAATTCAAGCAAATCAAAAGTAAAATAAGTTTGGACTCAAAAAGGAACCATTTGTGCTTACCCCAAAGGACCCAAGTTAGCTTGGGTACCTAAGTTTGCTTGATTACTTATGTAAGTGTGCTTGGCATCCATAAGAGCTAAAAGAAGGTGGTACCTTGATAGCGGATGCTCGAGGCACATGATGGGAGATAAATTATAATTTATCTCTCTTGAAGCTAAAGATGGAAGTGTTATAACATTTGGTGACATTGATAAAAAAAAAATCATTGATCTCGGTAATATCTTGATAACACCCTCTACTAGCATCAAAGATGTCTTATATGTTGAAGGACTAATGCATAACTTACTTAGTATAATTCAACTTTATAATAAGGACTTTAATGTTTCATTCAAATCATCTCATTGTATTGTAACTAGCTCTATAGATGAAAGTATTAAATTTATAAGAAAAAGACATGAAAATATTTACATTGTTGATCTTGATGAACTTAAAAATGAGAATATCGATTGTCTTATTGCTATGAATGCTAAACTAAATGAATCAAGTTGGATTTGGCATAATAGATTAGGTCATGCAAGTATGGACTCTCTAGCAAGACTAATTAAAGTTGATTTAGTAAAGGAATTACCTAAAATAAATTTTGAAAAGGATAAAATTTGCAAAGCATGCCAACTTGGTAAACAAACAAAATCTTTCTTTAAATCCAAAAATATTGTTTCAACTACTAGGCCTCTAGAATTACACCATATGGATTTGTTTGGACCTATTTCGACTACTAGTTTTGGAGGAAAAAGATATGGCTTTGTAGTAATAGATGATTTTTCAAGATACATATGAATTTTATTTTTATCACATAAAGATGATGCTTTTGATATGTTTGTAGATATATTTAACAAAATAACAAAAAAAAAGAATGCAACGTTTTATATATAAGAAGTGATCATGGCATGAAATTTGAAAATCAAAAATTTTAAAATTTTTGTTCTAAAAATTGAATCAATCATAACTTTTCAGTACCTAGGACATCCCAATAAAATAGAATGATAGAAAGAATGAATAGGACATTGATTGAAATGGCATGAACCATGCTTTGCGAAAGCAATCTTTCAAAATATTTTTGGACGGAAGCTATTAACATAGCATGCTATGTGCTAAATAGAGCTCTAATTAGACCAATCTTAAAGAAAACTACATATGAACTTTATAAAGAAAAGAAATCAAATATTTCTTATTTTAAAATCTTTGGATGTAGATGTTTTATTCCATAAATGGTAACGATAAGCTTGAAAAGTTTGATGCAAAATCAGATGAAAAATTTTTTTTAGGATATTCATCACATAGTAGAGCATATGGAGTATTTAATAAAAGATCATTGATTATGGAAGAATCTGTAAATATAATTTTTGATGAAACTAATACTCTTAATATAAGAGAAGAAGAGCTTGATGTGAATGCAGAAATTTTAGAAAATAAAATAAATAATATATCACCTAAAGATATTCTCTCCCAAGAAAAGAAAAATAAAGAGCAAGAGGTTGAAGAAATAATGCCACATTCCCAAAATAATCAAGGTACATCCAACTTACCAAAGGAATGGAGGTATAATCATAATCATCCGAAGGAATTAATAATAGATGATCTATCTCAAGGAGTTAAAACTAGATCATCTTTTAGAGAAGCTATGAATCATATTGCATTTGTATCCCATCTAGAATCTAAAAATATAATTAAAGCTGAAAAAGATCCAAATTGGATATTAGCAATGCAAGAAGAGTTAAACCAATTTAAAAGAATTAAAGTTTGGAAATTAGTTGAAAGACCTAAAAATTTTCTTGTAATTGATACAAAATGGGTCTTTAGAAATAAACTAGATGAGAAGGGCAATGTAATTAGAAAAAAAGACAAGATTAGTTGCACAAGGGTATTGTTAGTGCAGAATCTGATCATCGTCGGATCCAGCTAGAGTGAAGGAAGAAGAGGTCGCCGTCGGAGATCTGCAAAATAAAGTTCCATCCAGAGTCAGTGGGGGTGGCTCCGCAGGACCCTCCGACGATCAAGTCAGCTCTTCTGGCCAATAGAATGGAGTGCTCTGGAATGAGTTTGATAGAGTTTAGAGAAGGAGAGGAGAGCTTAGAGCTTAGAGTTAGCATATCTGGAGGGTCCCTTTTTATAGGTGGAGCTTGATGGTGATAGCTGTAGCTACCTGATAGCGGGCCGCTCGAGGTCCGATGGGGTCAGTCATGGAGGAGGGTGCCATCTACAGCACCATCTACCATAGATTGATGGTGACAGCCATCACCGCCTAGTAGCGAATCGCTATCACTTGCAGTGGACTGATGGCGACTGTTCGTCTAGATTTAATAGATGTGGCTCTAAGAAAGTAGGCATTGATTGGTGGACTTCGGCATGTATTAATTCTAGAGGAGTTTGGACTCCTAGAAAATTTTGATCGAGGGAAAGCTTAGAAGGAATTCGATCGGAGGAGTGCGGAGGAAGTTCGACTCTCGTAGGTGTCTGACTGGAGGAGTGCGGCTAAGGCTTGATCGCTAGAAAGTTCGGAAGGAGCTTGACTGCTGAAGAGTCTGATTGACTGAAAGAGTTCGGCTAAGGCCCGACTGCTGGGGAGCTCGAAAGGAGCTTGACTGCTAAGGAGTTTGGTTGGCTGAAGGAGTTCGGCTAAGACTCGGCCACTGGGGAGTTCAGCAGGAGCTCGATCGCTGATGAGCTTGGAAGGCTGAAGGAGTTTGACTAAGGCTCAGCCACTGGGGAGCTCGGACATTGAGGAGTTCGGTCGGTTGAAGAAGTTCGGCTAAGACCTGACCGCTGGGGAGTTCAGTAGGAGCTCGACCACTGATGAGCTTGGGAGGCTGAAGGAGTTCGACCAAGGCCCGACCGCTGGAGAGCTCAGCCGTTGAGGAGTTCAGTCAGCTGAAGGAGTTCGGCTAAGGCCCGACCGCTGGGAAGCTCTGCCGTTGAGGAGTTCAGCTGGCTGAAGGAGTTTGGCTAAGACTCGGCCACTGGGAAGCTCAACTGCTGAGGAGTTTGGCTGGCTAAAGGTGTTTGGCTAAGACCCATCCACTGAAGCTCTTTCCTGGCTATCGGTTGCATTAGGCTAAGCATCGAACTGGACTTCAGCAAGAGTGGAGTTTATCCACAACAATAGTCCCCCCAACTCTCAAGTTTGAAACTCGAAGGAAGGGAGTGCAGAAAAGGCGACTGTCGAAGTCCTCTTCTAGGCTCCGTGCTGGTTCAGGTTGAAGCTCAAAGGAGATCTCATCTTCAACCAAATTTGATGTTGAAGTTGACGCCCGGGGGAGATCTCATCTCCAGCCGAGATTGAAGTAGATCTCGTCTCCTACGATCGAGGTTAGAGGTTGAGCTCCTTAGGGGTTATATTGTCTCCAGCAGTCGAGGTTGACTCGAGGAAGATCTCCTCTCCTGCAGTCGAAGTTGATGCGGATGCTCTGGGTCGATCTTATCTCCTACAGCGAAAGTTGGCTCGATCGCTTGGAAGAGATCTTATCTCTAGCCAAGGTTATCGCGGTCGCTTGGGAGAGATCTTATCTCTGGCCGAGGTTGACTCGGACGCTCGAAAGAGATTTGATATCCTACAGCCGAGGTTGATATGGATGCTCGAGGGAGATCTGATCTCCTGTAGTCGAGGTTGATACGGGCGCTCGGGAGATATCTTATCTCATACCGAGGTTGGCTCGGACCCTTAGGGGAGATCTTATCTCCTACGATCAAGGTTGCCTCGGGGGAGATCTTATCTCCTACAGTCGAGGTTTCCTTGGAGGAGATCTTATCTCCTACAGTCGAGGCTGACGTGGGTGCTCGAGGGAGATCTTATCTCCTACAGCCGAGGTTGGCCTAGATCCTTAGGGGACGTCTTATCTCCTGCGATCGAGGTTGATGCGGGCACTTGGGGGAGATCTTATCTCCTACAGTCGAGGTTGATGTGGGTGCTCGGAAAGAGATTCTTATCTCCTGCAGCCGAGGTTGGCCCAGACCCTTAGAGGAGGATCTTATCTCCTGCGGTCGAGGTTGCATCAGGGGAGATCCTACAGCTGAGGTTGATGCGGGCGCTCGGGAGAGATCTTATCTCCTATAGTTGAGGTCGGCCCAAACCCTCGGAGGAGATCTTATCTCCTATGGTTGAGGTTGCCCTGGGGGCGATATTATCTCCTACAGCCGAGGTTGCTTCGGTGGAGATCTTATCTCCTACAGTCGAGGTTGATGCGAGCACTCGAGGGAGATCTTATCTCCTACAGCCGAGGTTGGCCCAGACCCTTAAGGGAGATCTTATCTCCTACGGCCAAGGTTGCCTTGGGGGAGATCTTATCTCTCTACAGTCGAGGTTGACGCAGGTGCTCAGGGGAGATCTTATCTCCTGCAGCTTGAGGTTGGCCCAAACCCTCAGTAGAGATCTTATCTCCTACGGTCGAAGTTGCCTTGGGGGAGATCTTATCTCCTATGGCCGAGGTTGCCTCGGGGGAGATCTTATCTCCTACAGTCGAAGTTGATGCGGGCGCTTGGAGGAGATCTTATCTCCTACAATCGAGGTCTGTTCGGACCCTCGAGGGAGGTCATATCTCCTATAGTCGAGGTTGTTACAGACGCTTGGAGGAGATCTTATCTCCTACAGTCGAGGTTGCCTCGGGGGATATCTTATCTTCTGCAGTCGAGGTTGATGCGGGCGCTTGAGGGAGATCTTATCTCCTACAGCCGAGGTTGGCCCAGACCCTCAGGGAAGATCTTTTCTCCTACGACCAAGGTTGCCTCGGGGGAGATCTTATCTCCTACGGTCGAGGTTGATGCAGGCACTTGGGGGAAGATCTTATCTCCTGCAGCCGAGGTTGGTCCGGACCCTCAAGGGAGATTTTATCTCCTATGGTCGAGGTTGTTACGGGCACTTGGGGGAGATCTTATCTCCTACAGTCGAGGTTGGCCCGGACCCTCGTGGGAGATCTTATCTCTTACGGTTGAGGTTGCCTTGGGGAAGATCTTATCTCTTGCGGCTGAGGTTGTTGCGGGCACTCGGAGGAGATCTTATTGAAGGAAAATCTTGATTTTCCGGACCAGGTTCGTTCAGATTTGATCAGATCAAGAGATATATTTAAAATTTTTTTTTCTTTGATCCTAATCAGATCTGAGATGTTTTAGATCTAATTATTATTATTTTAGAAATTAAATAAAATCTATATAAATTAAATCATATTTAATTTACCTTGATATGGGTAATCCTATTACCCGTTGATGACCCTGTATGCAGCGAAAGATTCTGAATCTAGCCACGCAAGTGCCTAGCCTCTACTAGTATCCACTCAAGCTGGATCTAGAGATCCTCTTCTTCTCTATCACGTCTCCAAAAATCAGATCTGGATCTGATCTGGAGGATCTTCAAAACTCTTTCCGAAGATCAGCAGTCGTCCTTTGTAGCAGTGCAGCCTTCTATCTTTTACTCGCCTTTCTTTGATCTGGATCGCTCCAACCAAGAACCAAAACTCTTTTGGACGTGGAGAGGAGAGGGAGAAGATGCTTTGGCATGGAGGAGGAGAGGAGAAAAGGCCTTGGGGCATGGAGAATTATGATTAATTTAGAAACCTCTTTGAGATGGGCGCATGGTCTTATTTATAGACTAACTGTGATACAACTCCTCTTCTTCCCAACCAATCATAACCCTTTGTGAAACCAAATCTAAATCTGATTGGTGGGAATAGAGTCCCCTGGATTCCTCCTTAGAGGGTGCCTAAGATCAGTCAAAGTTGATTCTTAGGAGAACTCTAATTGGAATCCAAAAAGAAGATGGAAGCCCTGTCCAACAGGGACTCCTAGGCGCCCCCAACTTGGGCACATCCCAAGGGTGGCGTGCGCCCTCTTCCTTGCCAAATTCTGACAGGGGGACAGGCCCCCACCAGCTCTCCAATAGGTGTATGACACGTGGATATAAGTCAAAGTGTCAATGGTCAACATTTGACCGGTCAAAGGTAGACTTTTGACCAAAGTCAAAGAACAAGAAATGGCAGGTGACCAAAAATGGCAGGTAATGTCTTACAAAATAAGACAACCTTTTCTGACTTGGACAACCTCCAGTCAGACCATATGAAGGCCTCTGATTGAGCACAAACTCCTTTTGGCTCAGTCAGGACAACTTAATTTATGATATCAAAAGAAGAACGTTAGGTTCAATCGAGTGCTAGCACGATTTTCTTGAACCTAATTGAATCTCATTCAGATCAATTGAACTAGATCAGTTCAATTGATGATCACCAGATTCAAACCTTTGTTTGTGTGACCCAGTTAGGTTCAATTCTGTATGGTAATGGGATATGTCATGATCTCTATCATCGACATCATCGAAACTCCTTTCGATGGATCAGAACTCTTCTGATTCGAACAGCTAGAATGATCGATCATCTAAATCATTCTAATTGCTCCCAAAATCCACCAGTGACACCTAGCAGTATATGGTGGCAACCCATCAGAGCTGAATGCAAACCTCTTGGTGCAGCTACCTGTGTGATTAAGTTCTTCTATCTTGAGCCCCGATCAGATTAGGGTTAAGGTAAACTCGTCAAACCCTAGTTTCTGTCATATGATGTAATCATTCGATTCGAGTCCAATGTGAAAATCTAAATAGAAACTCTTTCTATTATTTCACTCTGCCATGGCCATGGGCTTCTGGACTTGATTCTCATGATTATCATAGGGCTGCTCCTCTACCACCGAGGTAGATAGATTCCATCTTGATGCAATCCAGTTCCTACAATGAACATGCTATAGCCAACATACACCTCAGGGTTCCATATGGCTAGGAGACCGAGTAATGGTGTAGTCAAACTATAACACCCTCAAGGTGAACTATCCGATGCATCCTCAGGTCAAAGAACCAGACACACTACTGCAGCATCGAGTCAGTCATTGACGAGAAGGTAGACTCCCTAATGACTACTCGAGGTGGTCACGCTCAGTGCCCTCATTCTCTAACGAGTATCCTGTACTCTCACTTCGGTGTCTCCACACCGTAGACTCAAGACTCATCTACTAAAGAGAAGCGATTGTACACCAACCTTCCGGATCAATCACCATCCTCGTGATGATCCTATGGTCGGGAGCATTTTATGAGTTAATAATGATTATTCATGTCTTAAATTTTCAACTCTTGAAAATATGAATTATCATTACCATTAACTCAAAGGATGTATCACAGACACTAAATACACATATGTGATAGAAAATAACCCATTTTATTGAGTTATAGTCAAAATTATAATTTTGCCCCTAGAAGTGTATTACAAGTGTCAGCCAATTCTGGCTTCTAGGGCACATATATCTAACAATCTCCCACTTGTCCTAAAGCCAATTGGCTACAAGTCTAAGTCCCATCTTCTCAAGGTGGGCTTCGATCTTCTGCTGGCCCAACGGCTTTGTAAGTGGGTCTGCCACATTATCTGTGGAGTTGACTCTCTTGACCTCAACGTAACCTTTCTCGAAGGTAATCGCGGATGAGATGATATCGCCGCTCAATGTGCTTGGACTTCTGGTGAGACCTCAGGCTCCTTAGCAAGGGCTATGGCGCCATTGTTGTCGCAGTATAAGAGGAATGGCATCTGATGGCATTACTCCTATTTTTGCAGCAAACTTCTTGTACCAGAATGCTTCCTTTGCAGCCTCTGATGCAGCTATATATTCTGCTTCCATGGTGGAATCTGCTATCACAGTTTGCTTGGAAACTCTTCCAGCTGACAGCTCCACCATTGCACACAAACAGACTTCCAGATGTCGACTTTCGATCATCTATATCGGACATAAAATCTGAGTCTGTGTATCCCTGGACTTAGAGTTCGACTTGGAGTTCTCCATTACCAAAGACCAACATCATATCCTTAGTTCTTCTCAAGTACTTAAGGATACATTTCACAGAAGTCCAGTGTTCTTCACCTGGATTTGACTGATATCTGCTTGTGACACTCACAGCATGGGCTATATCAGGTCGTGTACATAGCATGGCATACATGAGGCTCCCTATTGTAGAAGCATAAGGGATCTTGCTCATGCGTTCTATTTCCTCAGGTGTGCTGGGGCACATCTTCTTGGAAAGATGAATACCATGTCTGAAGGGTATTAATCCCCTCTTAGAGTTTTCCATACTAAACCTCTTTAGTACTTCCTCTATGTACATCTTCTGTGAAAGTCCTAGCATCCTATTCGGTCTATCCCTATAGACCTTAATTCCTAGAATAAAGGATGCTTCACCTAGGTCTTTCATGGAGAATTTCTTGGACAACCACATCTTGACTGATGTCAACATGGGAATATCATTCCCAATAAGGAGGATGTCATCCACGTACAATACGAGGAAGACAACAGCGCTCCCACTGACCTTTTTGAAAACACATGGTTCCTCTTCATTTTTGATGAAACCAAACTTTTTGATCACATCATTGAAACGAGTGTTCCAGCTCCGAGATGCTTGCTTAAGTCCATATATGGACCTTTGCAGCTTGCAAACCTTGTGATCAGTATCACTGGATGTGAAATCTAGCGGCTGTTCCATATAGATATCTTCCTCAAGATATCCATTTAGGAATGCCATTTTCACGTCCATTTGCCATATTTCATAATCGAAATAGGCTGCAACAGCAAGCAATGTGCGGATGGATTTTAGCATAGCTACTGGGGAAAAGGTATCCTGATAGTCAATGCCTTCGCATTGACTATAACCTTTTGCCACTAGTCTAGCCTTGAATGTCTCCACATTCCCATCTGCACCAATATTTTCTCTTGAAGATCCATTTACACCCAATAGGTACTATACCTTCTGGTGGATCTACCAAGGTCCAGACTTGGTTTGAGTGCATCGAGTCAATTTCTGACTTCATTGCCTCTAGCCATTTCTCGGAGTCGATATCTGATATCGCCTCGTTGTAGGTTTTGGGATCATCACCATGAGCACCATTACCTATGAGGAACATTTCCTCTACGTCCTCTGAAATAATACCTAAGTATCTTTCAGGGGGATGGAAAACTCTTTCCGATCTACGAGGTGGAGGAGGTAGTGTTCTTATTGGCTCAACCTGATTTGGTTCCAATTGATCCTTAGCTCATTGTACTTGTAAGACTTTCTCATCAAGCTTGATTTGCCTTCCAATGCCACTATCTTGAATAAACTATTTTTCAAGAAAGATGG
The DNA here is from genome assembly GCA_006176705.1 of Cocos nucifera. Classification (NCBI taxonomy): domain Eukaryota; kingdom Viridiplantae; phylum Streptophyta; class Magnoliopsida; order Arecales; family Arecaceae; genus Cocos; species Cocos nucifera. Next base: position 17,588 of record QRFJ01007369.1, on the reverse strand, counting down.
CATGTCGACTCACAATCACATTGTGGTCTTCTGGAATGTAGAAATAGTATCCTAATGACTCTTTAGGATATCCTATGAATCAAGCTCTAAAGGACCTAAACTCTAACTTGTCCGCTTGTTGTCTTTTGACATGAGCCGGACAACCCCAAATTCTGAGATGACTCAAACTTGGTTTCTTACCAAGCCATATCTCATACGGTGTGGTAGGAATGGTTTTAGAGGGAACCCTATTCAATAGATAAATTGAAGTTAACAATGAGTGTCCCCAAAGGAAATCAGGGAGGTCTGTGAAGCTCATCATGGATCGAACCATATCCAATAGAATCCGATTTCTCCATTCTGAAATCCCCGTTGAGTTGAGGTGTTCCTAGGTGGAGTCCATTGAGAGACTATGCCATTATCCTTGAGATAGTCTAGGAATTCTCGGCTAAGGTATTCACCTCCTCGATCTGATCGAAGAACCTTAATGGATTTTTCCAGTTTATTTTTCCACTTCATGTCTGAATTCTTTGAACTTTTCAAAAGCTTCAGACTTGTGTCTCATAAGATACACATACCCATACCTAGATAGATCATCGGTAAAGGTAATGAAGTAGACAAAATTGCCTCTAGCTGGACACATCAAATTGGCCGCACACATCAGTATGTACTAGGGCAAGGAGATCTGTGGCCCTTTCCCCATGTCCAACAAAGGGAGTTTGGTCATTTTGCCTTGAAGGCAGGATTCACAAGTTGGATATGACTCAGAAGTCAATGGACTCAATAGCCCATTTTTCTCTAATTTGTTGATCCTATCTTCTGCTATATGACCTAATCTCAGGTGCCATAGATATCTATCGTTTGGACTATCCCTAGGTCGTTTGGCATTCACGTTTTGCTCGATAGTTAGAATAGGTGCATCAATATGTAGCTGATAAAGACCGTTAATAAGGAAACCATTTGCAATTTTATTTCTTTCATAAAGAATGTTATAATGGTCCTTAAAGAAGGTAATCACATAGCCTTCTAGTGCTAAGCATGAAACATAAATCAAATTCCTACTAGCTACAGGCACATAATAACAGTCTTTCAAAACTAAGTCTAAATCAAATGGTAATCGAAGAGGGTATGTTCTCACGGCTACTGCAACAACTCTTGCTTCATTACCGACATGTAGGATCATGTCTCCATCCCTCAGCCTCCTACTATCCGCAAGATCCTGCATGGAAGTGCACAGATGAGCACTAGAACCAGAGTCAAGCACCCAACTGGATGTAGAAGAAACCGTAAGGTTAGACTCAATAATGAGCATACCTCTAGAAGGACCTTCCTTCTTATTTTTTCAGGGTGGCTAGGTAAGTAGGGCAGTTCTGCTTCCAATGGCCGTTGCTGTTGCAATGGAAACACTTTTCTTTGACATCGGCCTTTTTCTTCAGTTCTGCCTTCTTCTTCTTGGTTCCTTCCACCTTTTGCTTTTTCGCAGATTTCTTTTTCTTTCCATAAGACTTTCTTTTGAAAGAAGTCCATTCTATAGCAAGAACTGAGCCTTTAGAACCTTTCATAAAAAGCTCAGCAGTAACCAGCATATTCATTAATTTGGCCAAGGAATTTTAAAGTTTATGCATGTGGTAATTCATGATGAATTCCCCATATGCATCAGTTAAGGATTGTAGAATAATATCGTTCTGCAGGTCCAAGTCTAACTTTACACCGAGCTTCTCAAGCTCCTTCATGTCCTTGATCATTGTCAGACAGTGATCTTGGACTGACTGCCCATCATGCATCTTAGCCTTAAAAAGTCATTTCATGACTTGATATTTAGCTGCATGACTCTATTCACCAAACATCTCCTGCAGGTGAGCCAACATTTGGTGAGCAGTCCTGATATCCTCATATTGGCGCTAGAGCTCATCAGACATCGAGCCCAACATGTAATATCTGGCCTTATTATCTTCGTCTATCCATTTTTTCAAAGATGCTCTCTATTCAATAGATGGACAGGCTGGTAAGGTGGGAGGGTCCTGGTCTAGTACATTGGTTAACTTCTCGAAACCCAAAACTATTTTATAGTTCCTGAGCCAATCTTTATAATTGGGTCCAGTCAGTCTATGTGTGTCCAGGATACGTGCCAATGGATTGGATGCAGACATTTTCCTATAGAGAGTCAAAGATTCTAGTTAGACACTATAATTATAACTTAACCAATTTGTTTAGGGATTTTATTTTTAAACAAATTAGCTCCCACTATTTTTTTGGATCCCTACACTACCTCTGTAGAGATGCAAAAATCTCCACGATTAATGATTTCTAGTGGGTGGTGCGGTTTCACCAACTGACTCATCACCTCATCTAACAGTTATTGGTGATGGGTTAGCCAATGAGTGAACAACTCTTGTTCAATGATTCTTTTATCATGGTGCACCCAAACTTGATCTCTAATTCATAAATCTCACCATATCCAAAATATTAATCCACTCCTTAGTTAAGTCAGACCCACCATTTGCACAGACTGAATTCCTAATTGAGTCTCTCACCATATCTAAAATATTGAGCCCAACTCATCCTCCAGCCCATAGCATCCAATGCCTAATAGATATGGTTGCGTCTTTCCAGTGCAACAGAGCCACTGTATCCAGTCGAGAACAATCAACCCCAGGAAGGGCCCACACATCTACAATGGTGGAAGACCTCAGACTTAATCTTTTCTTAAGGAGAATTGATACAGATCTCATTAAACCAGACTTATCATAGTCATAACAATTATGACTAACCTAATGGCATGGGTTAGCTTAGATTATTGACCACCTCAGATCAGAACTATGTCAATAGATATGGCCAGGTAAGTGAGACCGGTGGAAGGGATATGCCATTAACTCGTATAAGAACACATTCAGATCGAGTAGCTTCCAATTAAAAACCAGTCGGTCGTATGTGCCAAACTTACCTTAGACACCAAATTGTTGAGCCAGAACTAATTGGGTTAGCCTACAATCCAGACTCTAACCTCTGAGCCTAATTAGGTCTTGCTTGATCGTGACTCGATCTTAACCAAGACTTAATCCTATTAGGCTGGTCAATTTGAGCATTGTTGATTCCATCTAACCAACTCTTGATTCGATTTGATCAACCACTTAGACCTAATTGAGCTACCCAAGCCCGAACCCAGTATTATGAATATGTCTTAGATATGAAATTCTTAATTTTAGACCTAATTAACATTTCATAATCTTAATTTTTAATTAAGTAGGGTTCATAAACAAAATATGCACAATAAATCCTAGGGTTTTAGGATCTAGGATTTTGCAGAAAGTAAGTTTTGGATTTTTGATTAAGGACGAACACGCAGCACCCCTACACATCATAAGAACACCCCATCGAATGAGAAGAGAGGGCCTTTAAAGTCTTCTTCGTTCTTATGATTGAACGGCCAAGAGGAACGCCTTAATCAGGAACATGCAATACTACAAAATAATTTTAGATCTATATCATATATCTCATATACAAATTAGATCTAATCATGGCATATTTTGCATACATCTCATGTATCAAATCATGCATGTTTTCAGATCTAAATTATCTCATAATAATCTAAAAAATTTGATTTAAATTGAGCTAATCAAAATAAATTCTAATCTAGAGAATTATGTAGAACTATTCTATAACTAGTCTAGACATGCATCTATCATATCTCATATGATATTTAAAATTAAATAATTTTTATTTGCTATTTTTTAGATGTTATTATAACCATTATAATATCAAAAAATATTAAATAAATAGATCTAAAATATGATTTAATCAGATTAAATCAAAAACATGCAAGACTATTCTATAGAACTATTCTATTTTAGAACTAGTCATGCATATTTTCTAATCTTAGATCCAGATCATTTAATTTTATTTTTTTCTAATTTTAGATCTGATCACAACTCATGTAACATCTAAAATTATTTATTTTTTAATTAAAATAAATTTAAAATTAGATCTAAATACTTTTAGAACCTTGCTCTGATACCAGTTGAAGGGAAATTCTGATTTCTCGGACCTGATTTGTTCAAATTTGATCAGATCAAGAGATATATTTTAAAATTTTTTTTTTTTGATCCTAATCAAATTTGAGATATTTTAGATCTAATTATTATTATTTTAGAAATTAAATAAAATCTAGATAAATTAAATCAAATTTAATTTACCTTGATATGGATAATCCTATTACCCGTTGATGATCCTATACGCAGCAAAAGGTCTTGGATCTAGCCATGCAAGTGCCTAGCCTCTACCGATATCCACTCAGATTGAATCTGGAGATCCTCTTCTTCTCTATCATATTTCTAAAAATTAGATCTGGATCTATTCTAGAGGATCTTCAAAATTCTTTTCGAAGATCAGCAGTCGTCCTTTGCAGCAGTGCAGCCTTCTAGCATTCACTCGACTTTCTTTGATCTGGATCGCACCAACCAAGAACCAAAACTCTTTTGGATGTGGAGAGGAGAGGGAGAAGATGCTTTGGCATGGAGGAGGAGAGGAGAAAAGGCCTTGGGGCATGGAGAATTATGATTAATTCAGATACCTCTTTGAGTTGGGCGTAGGGTCTTATTTATAGACTAACTATGATCCAACTCCTCTTCTTCCCAACCAATCACAACCCTTTGTGAAACCAGATCTAAATCTGATTGGTGGAAATAGAGTCCCCTGGATTCCTCCTTAGAGGGTGCCTAAGACCAGTCAAAGTTGATTCTTAGGAGAACTCTAATTGGAATCCAAAAAGGAGATGGAGTCCCTGTCCAGCAGGGACTGCTAGGCGACTCCAACTTGGGCACACGCTAAGGGTGGCGTGCGCCCTCTTCCTTGCCAAGTTTGGCAGGGGGATAGGCCCCCACCAGCTCTTCAATAGGTGCATGACACATGGACAGATGTCAAAGTGTCAATGGTCAATATTTGACAAGTCAAAGGTAGACTTTTGACCAAAGTCAAAGAACAAGAAATGGCAGGTGACCAAAAATGGTAGGTAATGTCTTACAAAATAAGACAATCTTTTCTGACTTGGACAACCTCCAGTCGGACCATATGAAGGCCTCTGATTGAGCATAAACTTCTTTTGGCTCAGTTAGGACAACGAATTTATGATAGCAAAAGAAGAACGTTAGGTTCAATCGAGTGCTAGCATGATTTTCTTGAACCTAATTGAATCTCATTCAGATCAATTGAACTGGATCAGTTCAATTGATGATCACCAAATTCAAACCCTTATTTGTGTGACCCAGTTAGGTTTAGTTCTATATGATAATGGGATATGTCATGATCTCTATCATCAACATCATCGAAACTCCTTTCGATGGATCAGAACTCTTCTGATTTGAACAGCTAGAATGATCGATCATCTAAATCATTCTAATTGCTCCCAAAATCCACCAATGACACCTAGCAATATATGGTGGCAACCCATCAGAGCTAAATGTGAATCTCTTGGTGTAGCTACCTGTGTGATTAAGTCCTTCTATGTTGAGCTCCGATCGGATTAGGGTTAAGGTAAACTCATCAAACCCTAGTTTCTGTCATATGATGTAATCATTCGATTCAAGTCCAATATGAAAACCTAAATAGAAACTCTTTCTATTATTTCACTCTGCCATGGCCATGGACTTCTGGACTTGATTCTCATGATTGTCATAGGGCTGCTCCTCTACCACCAAGGTAGATAGATTCCATCTTGATGCAATTCAGTTCCTACAATGAACATGCTATAGCCAACATATACCTCAGGGTTCCGTATGGCTAGGAGACCGAGTAATGGTATTGTCAAACTATAACACCCTCAAGGTGAACTACTGATGTACCTCAGGTCAAAGAACCAGATACACTACTGCAGCATCGAGTCAGTCATTGATGAGAAGGTAGACTTTCTAATGACTACTCGAGGTGGTCACGCTCAGTGCTCTCATTCTCTAATGAGTACCTGTACTCTCACTTCGGTGTCTCTACATCATAAACTCAAGACTCATCTACTAAAGAGAAGCGATTGTACACCAATCTTCACCATCCTCGTGATGATCCTATAGTCTGGAGCATTTTATGAGTTAACAATGATTATTCATATCTTAAATTTTCAACTCTTGAAAATATAAATTATCATTACCATTAACTCAAAGGATGTATCACAGACACTTAATACACATATGTGATTGAAAATAACCCATTTTATTGATTATAGTCAAAATTATAATTTTGCTCGTAGAAGTGTATTACAAGTGTCAGCCAATTCTGGCTTCTAGGGCATATATATCTAACACTTATCTCCTGCAGCCAAGGTTGGTCCGAACCCTCGGAGTATATCTTATCTCCTACGATCGAGGTTGAAGGTCTTTGACCTACTCGTGTTAGGATGAGGCTCTACTCCTATTCCTAACACAACCACTATTGACTGTTTCTTTCCTATCATCATGTAGTTTTTGCACTCAAAAATAATGTTATTGAAATGGAAGAAGTTTACCGAAGGGAAGTTACCACTTCCCCGAATTTTCTATGCTTCAGGGGCGTGGGGGCGTTGTTCCTCCGAGTTCTCTTGGGCGGTAAGTCCTCTATCCCATGTTGGCCTTCTCAATTTGGAGCAAGTTTCTCTTAGCTTTGACGCTGGGAGGCGGTCGATCTCCTTGTTGCTCCTCCCTCATTGGTGGTTCTAGCTTCTGGGGGGTGGACTTCTTTGCACCCTTCCATCAGGGCTTCCTTGATGATGAGCTCAATGAGTTTGGGCCTTGCTTACACTGGGGAGGTCATGAGCATGGTCGAACTTCATTCCACCCTCCTGTGAAACCTTCTGTGGGAGAACTTCATGCCCCTTTGTCGAGGCTTTCTAGACGATGAGCTCGAGGGAAAGTTTGGCCTCGCTTGCGCTGGGGGAGGTCGTGAGCACGGCTGAACTTCATTCCGCCTCCTATGAAACCTTCTAGGAGAGAACTTCTGTGCTCTGTTTCTCCTTCCTAAGGGCGATTGGTATGCTAAGCCAAATGCTCTTCCTTAAGGCCGATTCCTGGCATTCTGATGGTGGGTTTGCTGGCAAAGTCACTATCGGAGGCTGTCGCATGGTCTGCATCATCTCGACAAGACCATGAACCTCCTGGATCAATAGGTTGAACTACTCCACATCTACGGTGGCTTCAGATGGAACCTAGGTTGCCGGGGCTGAAGCGGAAGCAGATGGACCTGGCATGGAAGCTATCGATCGTCGAGTCGAAGCTTTCCTCGGATGCATTTTTTCTTCAAAAAAGAACTCTAAAGAGGAAGAAGAGAGATCTCCGGAGAGGAAAGAGAGAAATCATAGTCGAGCACTCCTTTAAGAATAAGGGACCTCAAGAACAGAGGAGGCCCTTCCTCTAGCGCCAAATTTATTGGTGCATAATCTGATCATCGTCAGATCCAGCTGGGGTGAAGGAAGAAGAGGTCGCCGTCAGGGACCTACAAAATAAAATCTCATCTGAAGCTGGTCGGGGTGGCTCCGATAGGACCCTCCGACGATCAAATCAGCTCTTCTGGCCAATAGAAATAGAGTACTCTGAAATGAGTTTGGCAAAATTTAGAGGTGGAGAGGAGAGCTTAGAGCTTAGAGTTAGCATATCTAGAGGGTTCCTTTTTATAGACGGAGCTTGATGCTGATAGCTATAGCTGCCTGATAGTGGGCTGCTCGAGATCTAATGGGGTTAGTCATGGAGGAAGGTGCCATCTGCAACACCGCCTGCCATAGATTGATGGTGATAGTCATCGTCGCCTGGTAGTGGGTCACTGTCATCTGTAACAGACTGATGGCGATCGTTCATCCAAATTTAATAGCCATGGCTCTAAGAAAGTAGGCATTAATTGGTGGACTTCGGCATGTATCAATTTTAGAGGAGTTTGGACTTCTAAAAAAGTTCGATCGAGGGAAAGCTTGAAAGGAGTTCGATCAGAGGAGTGCAGAGGGAGTTTGGCTCTCATAGGCGTCTGGCTAAAGGAGTGCAGCTAAGGCTCGATCGCTTCTCAACCGTTGAGGAGTTTGGCTGGCTGAATGAGTTTGGCTAAGACTCGACTGCTGGAAAGTTCGACAGGAGTTCGATCGCTGATGAGCTCGGGAGGCTGAAGGAGTTCGGCTAAGGCTCGACCACTGGAAAGCTTGGCCGCTGAGGAGTTCGGCCGACTGAAGGAGTTTGGCTAAGATCCGACCGTTGGAGAGTTCGGTAGGAGCTCGACTACTGGTGAGCTCGGGAGGCTGAAGGAGTTCGGCAAAGGCCCGACCGCTGGGGAGCTCGGCCACTGAGGAGCTCGATTGGTCGAAGGAGTTTGGCTAAGACCTAACCACTGGAGAGCTTGATCGCTGAGAAGTTCAGCCAGCTGAAGAAATTCAACTAAGGCCCAACCGCTGGGGAGCTCGATCGTTGAGAAGTTCGATCGATTGAATGAGTTCGGCTAAGACCCATCTACTGAAGCTCTTCTGTGGCTACCGGTTGCATTAAGCTGAGCATCGAACTGGACTTCGGTAGAAGTGGGGTTTATCTCCAATAGGTACAATCAAGAACAGGGTATTGATTTTGATGAATCCTTTGCCTCCGTAGCTAGAGTTGAAGCTATTAGATTGCACTTAGCATTTACATGTTTTATGAACTTTAAACATTTTCAAATGGATGTAAAGAGTGCATTCTTAAATGGTTTAATTGAAGAAGAAGTTTACGTAGAACAACCTTCAAGCTTTGAAAGTCAAGAATTATCTAATCATGTATATAAAGTTAAGAAAATACTATATGAATTAAAACAAGCACCTAGTGCTTGGTATGATAGATTGAGTAAGTTCTTATAAACAATGATTTTAAAAGAGGTAACATTGATAAAATACTTTTTATTAAAAGAAAATCAAGTGATCTATTGATTGTCCAATTATATGTTGATGATATAGTATTCGGTGCTACTAATGAAGTTTTGTATAAAGAGTTTGCTAGTCTCATGCAGGGCGAGTTCGAGATGAGCATGATGGGAGAGCTCAACTTTTTTCTTAGACTCCAAATCAAGCAATCAAATGAGGACATCTTCATCAATCAAAGCAAATACATCAAGAAAATGTTAAAGAAATTTAGGATAGAGAATATCAAAGGAAGTGGCACCCCTATGAGCACAAGTTGCAAGATTGATCAAGACCCAAAAGGAAAAGTAGTAGATCCTAAGCTATATCAAGGTATAATTAAATCTTTATTATATTTAACTGCATATAGACCAGACATAATATTTAGTGTATGCATGTGTGCGTATTATAAATCAAATTCTAAGGAATCATATGTTTCATCTGTTAAAAAAATCTTTAAGTATCTAATAAATACTCAACATGTTGGTTTATGGTACTCTAAACAATCTTTATTTGATTTAATTGGTTATTATGATTTAGATTTTGTAGGTTGTTACTTAGATAGGAAAAGTACAAATGGAACATATCAATTTCTAGGAGTAAATTTGATCTCTTGATTTAGCAAGAAATAAAACTCGGTAGCCTTGTCTACGGTGGAAGCCGAATACATTGCTGCTGGAAGTTGTTGTGCTCAACTATTGTGGATCAAGCAACAACTAGAAGAGTATGGTATTACTTGTAATAACATTTCTATTCATTGTGACAACACAAGTGCATAAATTTAACTAAAAATCTCATATTGCATTCAAGAACAAACAATATAGAAATAAGATATCATTTTATTAGAGAGCATATTCAAAATAATGATATACTTCTTGAAAATGTGCCTACTAAAATAAAGTTACTAATATCTTTACAAAACTATTTGTATGTTTGAATGAATGAAGTTTGAATTTTGGCTTGCATTGTGTCAATTTCCTCATATGAATGAATGAATTTATCTCCTTTCTTGCTTGACTAAACTTCTTTACATTATTGTATACTTTTTGATAATGACAAAAAGGAGGAAAAGAATGAGTATAAAATGAGAATTGTAACTACAAGTATGGAAGAAATCAGAACTTGAATTACTGAAATGGAAGAAATCAGAACTTGAATTGCTAAATTGAATTGTTAAATTGAAATCACGGCACATAGTAAGGTGGAGCAACACAAAATTTAACCTAAATTGAACATTACTATCATATTCAGGGGGAGCATATGTAAAATGATAGAATCTAAATGAATATGATGTATGAGTAAATTGGTAAGACCAAATGGAAATATTATTTTCAAATATAAAGGAAAGGTTATACTCAAAAGGCTTCATCATCATCTAAAAGGAGGAGATTGTTGACCCTAATTTGATTTTATTGTTAACAAAAGCATTTGAGTATAAATTGTTAAATCACTAACATTGGTTGTGAGGATGTGTAGTTGTAAATTTCCAAGTGCTCACAAATATCAAGTGTTCCAATTCATTCAAATGAAGATTCATCACTCAAGATTTTAGAGAAGAAGTACTAAAATGGATACAACTTTCTAGAGGTCAAAATAAAGATTAAATCAAGACATAAAGGACAAATCTAGCCTACAGAGTAATTTGGAGAAGGAAAGATCAAAAATAATCTTTGGCACACTTGGCACATAAACTGGGCCAACCCAACCTGAGACTGAGCCATCCTAGTCTCAGTGGAAGGAGAAGATAGAAATGACAGAAAGCTAAATTTTTGTGACCCAAGAGACTGAGCCGACCCAGTGGAACTAGAATGACCTAGTCAAAAAGTGAGCCATTCTAATCTCTGACAATAGAAGAAGATAGAAATAAGGTTTCAGGATTTTTAAGATTAAGACGACACAACTAAAAACTGAGCCAATCCAGTTTAAAACTGAGCCAGCCTAGTGCCTGTAATGGTTAGTTTTCAGTTCTGCAACTTTTTCACTCCACACATCTTCTAATGATTATTTTAGATCTTCCAATGGCTAGATCACTTTCAGAAGCCTATGATGATGACTTGTGATGGTGGGAAACCTCTGAGATACTTAAGAAAGCACTTGAGACAAGAAAAACAACTTTTGAACCAAAAAGAAAGAGCTTCCAAGTAGATTTTTAGTTTTTCAAGTATATGAGCTAAATAGTAAAAAAGGAATGTTTCTTCAAGCTTTTCTTGTCCTTCCAACATCCTCAATCAAAGAGAAGTCAGGCCAACACCATTGAAGATCAACTCCTACTTCTTTCAAACACTCAAAGAGAAGAAATCAAGCCTACAAGCCAAGCTCCCAGATTTTCTTCTCTTAAGCTTCAAAGAGTTTATTTTTGTTTTACTCATTGTACTTTTCATATTTGTTTCATGTTTCTTAGGTTGAGAAACTTGGGTTAGTCCAAGCCTAAAGTTGGACGATGTATGGTTGTAATTGGTGAGCAAAAGTGAAAACCAATCAGGATTGATTGTTATCCCATGAAAACAATCATTGTATGATTGTGGTTGGTGAGCCAAGGTCAAAATCAACTGGGTTGAATTTTGAGCCTAAGTAAAATAATCAGATTATAATCAAGCCTAGTGATTATAGTTGAATTTTTAAGTGGTTTACTTAGGGAGTGGACGTAGGTGCTGAGTTTGGCATCGAACCACTATAAAATCATTATGTTTGTGATTGCATATTACTATTTTATTGATTTCTTCACCGCACATTACATAACTTATTTATTGGCATTTAATTAGATCAATCTACTTACATCATAAACTTAAAATTTAAAATATCCAATTTACCCTCCTCTTGGGTAGCCATACTTAGGCAACAGTAGGAAAAACAAGCAATATCTAGAAAATATTACATTGAAGATCAGTGTTAAGATTTGTAAAAGTTCATTTTGGTTAATCTAGATGACTGTTCTTTTTTATATGTCTACATGGACAGGTTGAGCTCATCGTTGACATCCGAGAAATTATAGTACATGATGCGGAGGGTTTCCTCTATTAGGATTTGACTTCTCGAATTTGATCCATAGTAAGAAAATAATTAGTATCAACAAGCAGTTGGGCTAGCATGGATACGGGGTCAAGCTGGCTCCAACTTAGATCGAGCTAGCTCATACCGTAGTCAAGCTAGCCCTCTCAAGTAGATAGAAATCAGGTGTTCGATTGAGATGCAGTGGAGCTAGCTCGACTGCTAACAGTGCCAACTCAATGGCGGCAAACAGAATAGGATGGAGTTTTTCATTTGGACTCAGATTGTGATTAATCTAAGAGGTCTACAAGAGTTGCATGTGGACCATAGGATCGAGTGGTCATGGAGGGTTGCGGTCATGATTTAAAGATTAAAAAATATTCCAAGACTCCATCAAGATCATGTTCAACTCATAGTAGGAGAAAGAGCCATATTAGGACTTCTGTGAATTACTGAGAAGAGGATTCTCATCCTATTTAAAGGATTGAGGTGCTATGGAGCAAAGTGTGAATGTGTAGCATAAGAGGCACATAGAGAGAATCAAGCAGCCACTAAGAGAAGCTTGGTAGAGCACCAAGTATGTGTAGCCTGCGAGAGAGAGAAGTAATAGGTGCATAGCACCTGGTGTTGAGGCTATGAGGGTAAAGCATCTTGTAGCTTCTGAGGATTTTCTTAGAATTCTAAGAGAGCTTTTACGAGGCTAGCTTCTAGTTGAGAGAGATTTATATATAGTGAGTTGAGAGTGGGTATTCTCCTTTTATACTTATTCTTTTCTTTCATAGTGGAGCTTTATATGTCCCATGGAGGTGAGCCTTTAGGCTGATCCATGTACTTGATTATTTTTTTATTTTATTTTTTTTCTACTATAATATCCTAGTACGAGATCCTCATCAAGTGGTATCAAGAGGAGTTGATATCATCAAGAATTGGTATTAAAGCCTAGCAGTACCAGAGCATAGATTGTAGTAGTGGTGTTAAAGATTAAAGAACACGGAGAAGACAAGTGCAATCAAGATGGAGATCAACAGGTTTGATGGAAAGAAAAATTTCTTCTTGCGGCAAGCAAGGTTAAAGGATGTCCTCATCCAATAAGGTTTGATCGACACTCTCTTATATGAGGAGATGCCAGCAACCATGGAGGTGAAGGATTGGAATCGAATCCAAATGCAGGTGGTGAGTATGATGCGCTTGTATCTAACAAATGATGTTATGATCCATGTACTTAGCAAGACTTTCCTAACGGTGCTATGATCGAAGTTTGAAGAGTTGTACATGACAAAGTCGCTCACCAACACACTATTTCTTTGGAGGCAATTCTACTAGTTGTGGATAGACGAAGGCCAGAGCATGCAAGAGCATCTATCTATTAGATGTGTACCCTAGAAGCTAGATTGGCTGACACATTATAATACACTTCTAAAAAAATTTTATAATTTTGATTATAAATTAATAAAAAAATTATTTTCTATCATGGTATGTATTTAAAGTATCTGTGATACATCCTTTGAGTTAATGATAATGATAATTCATATTTTCAAGAGCTAAAAATTTAAGACATGAATTTTCATAATTAACTTATAAACTGCTCCTAACCGTAGGATCATCACGAGGATGGTCATCGATCTTGAAGGATGGTGTATGATCACTTTCTTAAGATAAATGAGTCTTAAGTCTATGGTATGGAGGCATCAGAGTGAGAGTATAAGTACTCATTAAGAAATGAGGACATAGAGCATGACCGCCTCGAGCAATCATAAGAAAGTCTATCTTCTCATTGATGGCTGGCTTAATGCTGCAGTGCTGTGTATGGTTCTTTGACCTGAGGTACATCGATAATTCACCTTGAGGGTGTTATAGTTTGACTACATCATAACTCAGTCTCCTAGCCATTTGAAATCTTGAGATGTATGTTGACTATAGCATATTCATTGTACGAATTGGATTGCACCAACAAGAGATCTATCTACCTCGGTAGATGAGGAGTAGTCTTATGATAATCATGAGATCAAGTCTTAAAGTCTATGGCCATGGCAGTATGAAGATGATAGAAAGAGTTTCTATCAAAATTTCACATCAGACTCAAATCGAATGATCAATTCATATGATGGATATTGGATTTGATGAGTTCACTTAACCCTAATCTTTTGGGGACTCAAGATAGAAGAACCCAATTACACAGATAGCTATATCGAGAGATTCACATTCAATTCTAATGGGTTGCCACTATATACTACTAGGTATCACTGGTGGAATTTGGGAGCAATTAGAACATTCTAATTATATGAATCGAAAAAGTTCTGGTCCATCAAAAGATGTTTCGATGATGTCAATGATAGAGATCACGACATGTTCCATTATCATATAGAACTGAACCTCACTGGATCACACAAACAAGAATTTGGATCTGGATGTGATCAATCAAGCTATCCCAGTTTGATTTATTTGGATTAGATCCAATTAGATTCAAAAAAATCATGCTAGCATGTGATTGAGCCTAACTTTCTCCTTATGTAGTCTTTCTGGTTCGTCTTGGTTGAGTCAAATTGGTTTGGGCTCACTAAAAAATCCTATATGGGTTTGTCCTTATCTAACTAAAGCTTGTTCATGTCAGAAAAGGATTGTGTTAATCCATCAGATGAAAATAAGACAACACCTACTAATTCCTATCATCACCTGCCATTTCCTATTCTTGTCAAGACTTGTGGGTCAAATGTTGATCCATATGCAGGAAATAAAGGGCATGGGCATGCACCCCCTTTGGAGATCTCCTTGGGGCACGTGCCCCCTTGGTCTTCATGCACAAATATGTGCGCATACCCCTAGTTGGCATGCTCACATGGAGAAAAGAGGATTCCCATACAGATGGTACTCCAGGGTTACTTGAAGGCTTCAAACTCCTGAGTGCCAACTAAATTGTGCTTGTCCAGTATTGGCACCACCAATGAGGAGTCTATGGGGTCTCTAATCAGGTACAAGAGTTAGTTCCTAATTTTATTTTATTTTTATTTTTAATATCAGATACTTAGGATCAGATCTGAGAACTTTCAAATCTAATTGGATCAAGTTAGATTTTTTTGAAAAATCTGGTTCAGATATGATTGGGTCTGAATGATCCTATGGTGGAAAATATTGATTTTTCTTTAACTGATATTAGAGCCAGGTTAGCAATTCTTCAGATCTACTTTAGATCTAATTTTAATTTTATTTTTAATCTGATATAAATGATTTTAGATGTTACATTAGATGTAATTAGATCTAAAATCAGAAAATTTAAAATTTAATTATTGTAGATTAATGATGTGTGAGATGCATGACTAGACTAGATTGTAGAATAGTTCTATGTATAGTCTAGTAAAATTATTATTTTGATATAATTAAATATGATTTTAGATCTTTTTTATTTTTATTTTTCTAATGTTATAAATCTTATAATCAGATCTAAAAAATAAAAAATTAAATATTTAATTATTCATAAGAGACATGATAGATATATGCTTAGACTAGTTGTAGAATAGTTCTATGAATTATCTAGAATAAATTTTATTTGATGTGATCAATTTAAAATTTTATATTTTAGATATTATATGTAATATATTAGATCTGAAAGCATGCATATTTGATTTAATGATTGATACATTAGATGAATACAGAATATGTATGATTAGATCTATGATTTTTATATCTGATATATGATATGGATCTTATTATTTTGTAGTGTAGAAATTATTTTTGATTAAGGCATTTCCTTTGGCCGTCTAGTCATAAGAGTAAGAAGGATTTAAAGGCCTTTTCTTTCCATTCGATGGGGCGTTCTTATGGCGTGTAAGGGTGCTGCGCATTTATTCTTAATTAGAAACCAAAATTTACTTTTCTGCAAAACTCTACATCCTGAAACTCTAGAATTTTTGGCATGTTTCTATTATGAATCCAAATTTAACTAAGAATTAAGATTATAAAATTAATTAGATCTAAAAATTATGAATTTTTTGATCTAAGATACTTTCATAAATTTGGGTTCAGGCTTGGATAGCTCAATTAGGTCTAGCGGTTGATCAAATTGAATCAAGAGTTGGTTATGTGGGATCAAGAGTGCTTAGAATTGATCATCCCAATCGGATTAAGTCTGGGTTAAGGTTGACTAACAGTAACATGTGGTTGACCAAGTTAAGACCTAATTTGGCTTCATGGGTCGAGCCTGGATTTTAGGCTAACTTGATTGGTTCTAGTTCGATAATTTGATGTCTAAGATAAGTTTGGTAGATACGATCAATTAGTTTTTAATTGAAAGCTACTCAATCTAAATGCATTCTTATCGAGTTAATGGCATATCCCTTCCACCGATCTCACTTACCTGGCCATTTGGATTGACCTAGTTCTGATTGGAGGTGGCTAACAATTTGAGCTAACCCATGCCACTAGGTTAGTCATAATTGTTATGACTAAGTCAAGTCAAGTTTAAGAGATCTAAATTAAATCTTTCTAAGAAAATATTAAGTCATAGGTCTTCCACCATTATAGATATGCAGGCCCTTCCTGGGGTTGATTATTCTCGATTGGTTATAGTGGTTTAGTTGCACCGACAAGATGCAACCATGTCTATTAGGTATTTGATGCTACGAGTTGGAGGATGTCTTGGGCTCAATATTCTGTATATGGTGAGAGATCCGATCAAAAGTCTAATTCATGCAAATGGTGGATTAGACTTAACTAAAGAGTGGAGCAATATTTTGGGCATGGTGAGTTTAATGAATTAGAGACCTGATATGGGTGCAACATGATTAGAGAATCATTATAAGAGTTATCCACTCATCGATTGATCCATCACCAATATTGATTAGGTGAGATGGTAAGCCAGTTGGTGGGACCGCACCATCCACTAAAAATCAATTGATCATGAAGATTTTTGCATCTCTGCCAAGAGAATGTAGGGATCCAAGAAAATAGTAAGAGGCTAATTTGTTTAAAAATAAAACTTCTAAATAAATTGGTCAAGTCTAATTATAAAATCTAACTAGAAACTTTGACTCTTTATAGAAAAATGTTTGCATCCAATTCACTAGCCCATATCCTGGACACCCACAGGCTAACCGAACCCAATTATAAGGATTGGCTCTGAAACTATAAAATTCTTTTGGATTCCAAAATGTTGACTCATATATTGGACCAGGACCCCCTACCTTACCAGCACGTCCATCCACTAAATAGAGACCATCTCTGAAAAAATGGATAGATGAAGATAATAAAGCTAGGTACTACATATTGGGCTTGATGTCTGATGAGCTTCAGCGCCAACATAAGGATATTAAAACTGCTCTCCAAATGTTGGCTCACCTATAAGAGTTGTTTGGTGAAGAGAGTTGCGTAGCAAAGTATTAAGTCACAAGGAGACTTTTTAAAGCTCAAATGCATGATAGGCAGTCGGTCCAAAATCATTGTTTGATGATGATCAAGGACTAGAAGAGCTTGAAAGCGCTCGTTCAAGCTAGACCAGGGATTTACAATATTGATGTGATCTTGCAGTCCTTACACATAGATAGTTCTGAATGAACTCTCCATATGCTAAGATTGCCAATTTACTTTAGCGAATTGATGAATATATCTGGTTACTGTTTAGCTTTCTTTGAAAGGTTCAAAGACTTGTGTTCCTTGCTTGGGTGTGGACTCCTTCCTTAGAAGAAAAGTCTCTTTAGAAAGAAGAACGAATTCTGCAAAGAAGCAAAAGTAATGAGAGGAAAGAAGAAGGATCTCTCTCTTGGAC